>WJFF01000049.1:173526-196152 GCA_011800825.1 Fonsecaea pugnacius | reverse complement strand
CGCAGGGAATATTTCAGGTAGGGATAGACAGGATAGCAGCACAAGTAGAGGTCAGACTGTGCGATTAGCGATTCTAATTGCAAGGGTGCCACGAAGTATTACTCGGTACCCGGGACATACGAGCACTGAGTAGGTACTCGTTTGTGGGTGTCTTGATTAGCGAATGCTCTGGTGTTGTTGGTAGGTAGCAGGGTGAAATGGTTGATCATCATCCTCATTGATAGGGGCCAGAAATCTACCAGAACATCAAGATAATAATGGTCAAAGATAAGGTCATTTCTCCCTCGTTGGTTCAAGTTCTTGCTTCTCGTAAATCCTTGAGTCACCCGCAGCCTACCATCTCTTTCTCCCGAATCTCGGGGCTGGCCGAAACTTCCTTTTCCCGGCCTCTTCCTTTCTAGCTTCGCAGGAATCGGGCCGCTCAGAAGCCCAGAACCAGTCATGCATTCCAAGCAAATGCCCAGATGAGCTTGAGCAAGCTTGGTGTTGTGGCCAAGTTCAACCTTGTCTTCATGTGGGAACCCCATCTCACCTCTCTCCCTTCGAGTAGCGATGTCTAGCCTTATGTCCCGAACAACAAAAGACTGCGCCCCCTTTCCTGCTTGCTGCGCAGTGCTTGATACCATCTCATCCGGGCCTTGAGCTGTTGCGCTGCTCATGGACTACTCGTACTCCTCCCAGATTTCGCGACTCAACGAAGGGCTACGTAGTAACACTGTTTGCTTTGTAGGCATGTAGGCAGGGCGACAGGGTGCGGGGGGGCCGGAAGGCTAACCAAGTTGACTCGCCGTTTGCGTCACGGGCGGGTTGGGTAGGGTTCCAGGCAGGCCGGGGCAGGCTGGTCCCGAAGTAAGACGCTTGGATGAACACGAGGGTGGGAAATGTAAGGTAAGAGAAGACCATGAACAAGTATGCGAGTGCGTAACAAAAGCGGCGCTGAGTCACACGTGAGCTCTGAACCCATTTTGCCCATCGAGCCCACCGTGGCTATCTTTAAGATAACATGGCAAGGTAACCTCCTCAAAGAAATACTTGCTGCACGATCGAGACGAATCCAACCCTACAAGGTACACAGTATCAATGCTGACGGACTTATCGGGGACTGAGCGCAGCTGAAAAAGGGGGTGTGAGAGGACGCAGTTTGACAACACACAATCAAGAGGTGGTAGTCACGCACAACGGACTCTCCAGAATCGAGAGAGGAAGATTCTCAGCACCTCGCTTGTCGCAAGAACCCCTCGCTATGCTTTGCACAAGTACACAAATACTCGCGTGGCCTTTCAGCGGCAGAAAGATTGCACACCTAAAGTTGAGACTGCGAGATAGCACATCCAACTTACGCCAGTAACCGGACCTGTTCCCAAAGGCAGACCATGGCCCGCGTAATTGCAGCATCGAAGATGTGGCGCTGGTCTGCCATCCCAGGCTCATGACTGGATCGCCCTTATCAAAGGCTCGCCTGCCATTTCCCACTTGATCTCTGGTCTGTGCAATCCGGTGCAATCATCGGCGCTCTCCGCGTTTCTAACTCGCTAATATCTTCGAGATCATCCTTCTGTGGAGATGCAGAGTCGCATTTCCACCCCTCCGGAACGGGACTCACCCGTTTGAACGAGACCCCTTTGGTCGCCAGAGGAGGGCTTGACGAAACTAAGATACGATCAAGCTCGCGAAGCAATACTTGGTGTGTGGGACAGTGCCTACTACCGTGCCCGTCTGTTATCTACAGTAGCGTCACTGCTATATTTAATGGCTGTTGGTCCACGTCTCCGGCCTTGTGTGACTGAGTGCTTCTTGTTCTTTACTCTGCTCCTTTCCCCTTGCTCGACGACCCTGTTTCCTGTGAGGCACCAGGCATACTTTGTCGTCACAAAATGGCCGCCATTGAGCCAACCAGCTCCTCTGGAACGCCGTCAAAAGATATTGACATCGAAAAGCTCCCCGACGTCAACGAGGCAGTCGAGCCCGAAGTCCGTCACGGCAGTGTCACTCCAGCATATGAAATAGCAAAAGCAAGACATATTCAGACCAGTATCGCGCCTCTTCGGTGGCTGAGCCGGGGCGAGGCATGGCTCGATGAAAAGATGGGTATCGAGACCCAGGGGATCGATCGTATCCCCGAGGAAGAGAAACGCCCGCCTGCCCTTATCAACACCTTTTTCATGTGGTTTTCAATGACCTGCCACGTTGGCACCCTCCCGCTCGGCGTGCTGGGACCCGAATTTGGCTTGACTCTCGGCCAATCCGTCGCAGCGGTGGTCGTGGGCACCATCCTGGGAGCTCTCTGCACGGCATATACTGGTACCCTGGGACCCAAAACTGGACTTCGTCAAATCGCCACATCCCGATATTCCTTTGGTTTCTGGGGAGCCAAGCTCTGCAGTGTCCTCAACGTGATCGTTGGCGGCGGTTTTGCTGTGGTCAATGTGGTCATTACTGGTCAAATGCTCAGCGCCGTCTCGGACTACTCGATGACGATTGCCGTGGGTTGCGTGATTGTCGCCATCGTTTCCTACGTGGTTTCGGTCTTTGGCTTTGCCATCATCCACACCTTTGAGAAGTACAGCTGGATTGTATCTTTTATCCTCTTGTGCGTCCTGATCGGCCAGGCGGCTCCGCATGTCGGACCCAATGCACCTGGATTCCCTGCTTCAAACCTGGAGATTGCTGGTTCATGGCTCAGCTTCATGGCCATCTGCTTCTCCAGTTCTTCTGGCTGGTGCTCCATCGCCGCCGACTACTATTGCAATTACCCTGCAAGCACAAAGACCTGGAAGATCTTCTTCCTGACCCTGGCCGGGATTACCATCCCAACTGTCTTCGTGACCGTCATCGGTTCCTGCATTGGGAACGCCGCTATCCTGAACGCATATCCTCCTTACTCGGATGCTTATGAGAACCACGGCCTGGGCGGCTTGCTGCGCGAGATCTACCATCCCGTCGGCTGGGCCAAATTTTGCCTCGTTATCCTTACCTTCAGCGTCTTGGGCAACAACATCGCTATCAACTACTCCTCCGGTCTATCCATCCAACTTCTCGGTCACTACTTCCACGCCGTACCCAGATTTATCTGGTCCTTTTTGGTGGCTTTGGTGGTGGCGCTGCTCGCCATTGCCGGAAAGGACCACCTGTCCAACATTGTTTCGGATTTCGTGTCCTTGCTGGGGTACTGGACAATCTCTTTCACCCTCATTCTTCTAATTGAAGACCAATTCTTTCGCAAGCGATCGGGCGAAGGGTACAATCTCGAAGTGTGGGATATGCCCGACAAGCTGCCATGGGGTGCCGCGGCTGTCTTCTCCCTGCTGGCCGGATACCTGGCTGGTGGTTTGCCTGGCATGGCGCAAGTTTGGGTAAGTCACTGTGATCATTGTATGTTCTTATTTGGTCAAAGTAGTTGCTAACAGATATCTTCCAGTATGTCGGCCCAATTGCTGCCAAATTTGGACCATTCGGTGGTGACGTCGGTATCTACATGTCTGGCGCCATCACAGTGGTTTGCTACTTTCCCTTGCGGTATCTGGAGAGGAAGAAGACGGGAAGGTAGAATGCCGTGGGTGATGTAACTACTTTGTAGAGGAACATCTCATATGCCACACCCTCTATGTATTTGATAGTCTCAAAAGTCGTATAGTTGGTTGTATTAGCCCAATGCTGCAATGAGATTATGGGTAAATATTTCATTCCCCTAGGTGGATCGTGTATTAATCTGCTGTCTGGTTCTCACCTTTTCCAATCCGGCGTGTGGTGAGTGTAGCCATTGTTAAAGGGTGAAAATCCTCAACGTAGGCACGACAACGCCAAGACTTCGCCGCCAAGGTGAGTAAGTCCCTGCCTATCTAGGTAACTTACTTACATATTAATTACCATGAGAAAGAGGTGAAGAAAGGTCACGATTCAAACAACCCATTATTATCACCCACAACCCTCTTTCTCACTAATGGAATCAGTACCACACACTGTGCCTTCAACCATGAACTTTGGCAGAGGGCCATTTCTCTCGGCTCTATCTCAATCTCCCTCCTGTTCCGAACTCCATACATTCCACGTGGCAAACCCGGCACGCTGGTTCTCTCCAACACGTTGCGCATGGATTTTATGCAGATATGGCCAAGGATGAAAGTCTAATAGTGCAAAAGCCATGCCACCTTCTTGACCACTCTTATCAAAGGCTGCGGTGCTGGCCTGCTTCCATTCACCACAATCAGTGGCTGGTCGTCTAATTACCCTAACTAGGCCTAGAATACGTTGCGCCACCAACGCTGAATCAAACTTGATAAGACTCGCTAGCCTCTGCCGCCGGCGCTGGTCTTCTCCTTCCAACTACTTGTCGTGGCTGTTTCTCCGCATCTTTGAACTACAATAGGTATGGCGCTTCCCCATAAGCTCTCTGCCAGGGCTGGCTACCTTGATAACGGACTTCTGCAGGCGAACCTCTGATAGGGATGATCGTTGTCGCCTTCGACGAGCTATTCCAACAGTGCAGAAGTCCGAAAAGAGTTGCATTCCGAGAGTCGCCAGGGCCCTATCACTACATATGAAGGATCAACGGCAGTACCAGGATGCAAGTCTCGCGCGTCTCTCCTTCCATCTGGCCTCCTCCTCCTCACCATGGCTTCTACAGCTGAGAAAGATTTGACACAGATGGATGTCAAAGATACATCCACTCCATCTGATCCGCCTTCCCTCAAAGATGGTGCCCAGGACAACGTCGGCGTCGGTGTCGTCCTCACCCACGACGAATACCATCTTGCCACCCTGGGATACAAACAAGAGTTCATTCGATCCCTAGGCTTCTTCGAGAGTTGGGCAGCGACATTCACTACGATGAACTTCATCTCTGGCATTCCTGTCTTATTTGGGTGGGTCATGTACACTGGAGGACCTCAAGCAGCATTCGCCAACTGGACGATGGTCGGCGGCCTGTCCTGCATCGTGAGCTTGGTCATGGCAGAGCTGGCCGCTGCGCTACCAACCACAGGCGGCATCTACTTCTGGAGCTACCGTCTTGGCGGAGAGAAGTATGGTCCCTTCCTAAGCTGGATGACAGCCTGGTGGAATTTTTCGGGATGGTGAAGAAGCAGGAGGAAGGAGAAAAATAGTCATGGAATTATCTATGGAAGAAGGTGTGGAAGAAAGAACTATATACTAGTCTGTTGACACACGCACGCGTCACTAACACTGCCTCTACAAGGCAGTGATAGCGAAATCCCTATTACCTTGGCAAGGGTAGTGACACTGAGGTCCTAACTACCTTGGCAAGGTAGTTCAGTGAAGTACCAGCTTCAACAGATGGATAAGCATTGTTCCAGGGGTCCAGCAAGGCTCTACCAACTTCTTGGTCTCGGCTTTGATGATAAAATACCCCGATGCTGAAGTCCTCCACAAGGGCTGGTTCTTGTGGCTGCTCACGAGCATTGGCATGATCTTTGCCATGATTCCGAACATCTACAACTCGAAGCTGCTCCAGTACTATTTCCGCTTTGCGGTCGCAATCTTCTTCTCGCTCTTCTTCATGTACTGGATCTGGTTTCCGATCAAGGCTTCCGAGAAGCATTTCAACAGCAGCCACGGGGCGTTTGATTTGTTCTACAACGGTATCAACTTGGGAGACAAGAAGCAGGCCTCCGATGGGTACTGTTGGTGAGTTACAGCATTTGGACCTCAATGCTCCGCTCCTTCACTCATGACTGACATCGTTTTGAAAGGGTCATTTCCGTCCTGTTCGGAGCTTGGGTCTTCTACGGGTACGATGCCTCTGCACATCTGGCTGAAGAAACGAAACAAGCCTCCACCGTTGTCGCTAAAGGCATCTACAGTAAGTCTATTTTCCTTTCTCCTGGGGGTTGTTGACTATGACCACTAATAGCTATCTGCAGTGTCCACTTTCTCGGCCTGGATCTTGTCGGTGCCTACCCTCATCATCATTCTTTTCTGCATGCAAGATTTTGAAGGTATCATCTCAGCAACTTATGCAAACAACTGGGCGGAGTATCTCGTTCAGCTTATTGGCGAGAACGGTGCGGTCGCCATCCTCTCGCTGCTCTGGCTCGACAGCACGTGCGCGACAGCGAGTTGCTTCATGTCAGCCCAGCGAGTCACGTATGCCATCTCCCGCGACGGGGTGCTCCCCTTCAGCTTCTTCTTCAGGAAGCTCTCCAAGCGCAAGATGGCGGTCAATGCCGCGCTGCTCGTGTTCTTCATGTCTGTTGCCATCACCACCGCCGTCATTGGTTCTACAGTCGCATTCTCAGCAATCACGGCTACGGCCACGATCGCCACCAACTTCTCTTATCTGATCCCCATTATCGCGAGACAGACAGTGGGACGTAAGTCGTTTGTGCCGGCGAAGTGGAATTTGGGAAAGTTCTCTGCACCACTGGCCGCTATAGCCACGGCATACATCTTGTTCCTTTTTGCAGTCCTTCTCCTGCCACAGCTGTACCCGGTGGACGCGGAGACTTTGAACTATGCACCTATTTGCATTGGTATTATCACAGTCATTAGCTTGGTGGGTTGGTTCTTCCCCGTATGGGGTGCTATGCATTGGTTCCAAGGACCGATCAAGACGATCACCGAGGAAGAGTTGCGAAATGCACGGGTTGAAGGAGGAGTAGCGACGGTTGAGGAAGGGGACGCCCTAGCAAACTTTGACTTTGGACATCGGCGAAAGAGTGTGACACGGACAATATAGCTCGAGATGAGGGCGGAGGCGTAACAATAACGCATTTTAAGACAACGACAATATGGTATTGCTGTTATTGTAGGACTTTTCACCCATCTGAAATCTTTGGTCATAATATAGCAGAAGGCCCAATTCCAACTGTACACTCCTCGCCTACAGCTTCTGCCTCTCAAACTTCCTGCCTACTGCTCTCAGCATGTTTTCGCCGTCGACTAACACACACCAGCCCTCTCCACCCGCCGTGCCATCCTCAAACCCTCCCACGGCCGATTCAAAGTTCTCCTTGGCGTACTCCAGGTCCTGGTCCTCGAAGCTTCCCGGCTGTAGCCACACAGCTCTCACTCCGGCCGCCTTGGCCTCCTCCAGGACTTTCCTCGTGACTGCAGGCGGCGTGAGAAATGACAGTCCCGTCTGGGATGGGTGAGGAAGAGCCGTGACCGTCGGCACAGTGGGGTATGTCTTGGAGGGCAGGGATATCGATGGCCGAGTCGGATTGATTGGTGTCACCGGCAGCGAGTAGACATGGTACCACGCCAATATCCTGTACCCGAACTTGCTCTTGTCTTGACTTGCGCCGACCACGGCAAAGTACGGCGAGGTGAAGAATCTTTTGGCGGCGGCTTCCATGGTGAAGGTTGGAAGACTTTGGAAAAAGATGTCACGGTGGTAGTTGCTGGTCAGTCATAAACAATTGTTTGAGGGATATTGGAGAATCCCTGACGAAAAGCACGTCATGGCAAGCCGTGGCGGTGGCGGGCGACCCAAGGATGGAAAAATCAGAATCGTCTGACGGTGTCCATGTGCTCTCCCTTTTGGTCTCTAGACTGCACTTGACCGCCCTACCGTCCTCACTCCCTCACTTGTCATACAGAATCACGTCGAGTCCTTCCCTCGTCCGCTAGCATTGCCTGGGTTAGGCCCCTCTGGGCAAGGCAGACTCGACCCTGCACTATGGCTGGTGCGAGGTGTTTCTGTGGCTTGATCGTGGCTTGGGAGCCTCGGGCGCCCTGTTCGGGACGGGGAAGGGCCAATCGCGCAGGCAGCGGGATTAACGGGCCACACTGTCATACTGGGGATGCCCATTGGGCACGCCCACCTAACGAACAGCAGCCGGGGGCAGCACTCGGCTGCAGGCAGTTGCGGGCAGGCTGTCTGCTGGGCTGCCCCATGTCATTCATTGAACAAAAGTGAGTCTTTCTTACGAAGCTCCATCATAATGTCCTCTTGTCTCCTCGACAGCAGCTCTGCTGCCTCAGTCATGATCGAATCCTTCTCCCGAATGTGTTTGCCATCGTCTTGCCACCTCTGAGACCAAGTCTCGCCACGACCTGTCTCTTTCTGTACCAGAACAATCCCGCTTTCCCATAAAACATGGCTGATTTGGCTCTCCGCACTCGGGATCAGCCTGATATTCGGGCGCGGATCAGCATCCACGAGGAGCATACCAATGATATCAAAGAACTCCTGATTGCCGACCAGACACAGAAAGCTCTGCGGTCAAAACAATCGTGGACTCCTCCAGACACACTGGGATCTTTGCATCGAGCAGCGTTACGCAAAACGAGAACCCTTCCTTATCCTTATCGCCCGGGCCACTTCCACGATCTCCCCGCCTCAGACCCTTTGCCCTGTCCGTTGAATCGGTCAAACAGCCTCAACTCCCTGTCAACCATACAACGAGAGACAGAAGCTGCTTCATTAAGTTTATATAGGGGTTCACCTATCTCTGCAATCAGCCCGCCGTGTGCCCCGCCGTCAGCGCCATCATGGACACCGGACATCGATTCCGAGCTTCAAGATCCGTGCCCACCTCGGCCCCCGCTACGGGTAGAAACTCTCAGTCAGCAACGCAAATACCAGAAACGCTTGAGGAAGCATATGAAAAAGGAGGAGAAAGAGCTGCGCAAGGCACAAAAAGAGGAGGACCAATTGCGCCGCGCGGCGCTGGCTGCTGAAGTTGCTGCATCCCGGAGGTGGGCGACGAATAGAGGAGACTCGATCCCACTCCGCACGAAGAGCACGAGGAGCATAGCCTCGCAAGTAGTCAAGAGCTTCAGTCTGAAGACTCCGTTGAACAAACTCAGTCGTCATGTTCGGAGAGATAGAGCAGATCCGCCGACACTGGACGACTTCGACAGCAAACAGGAGTTCCGAGACTATCTCAATCCTTCTCCTTCACCCCCACCATCCGCCGAAATTGCTGAGCTTCCGGCCGAATTGCCGCAATATACGCCGTTTCAAGACTCGACGAGGACTCAGAAGAACGAACCTGTTGCCCTGTTGGAAGATGCTCATGCATTGAAAGAAAAGGATAAGCTATCACCCACCGAGAACGACGATACAAGAGCGAACAACGCTCCTACGACTCCAAGGTCGATGAGGTGCGACTCATGTCAGAGCCCCATTCGTCTGCACCAGATATACTACCACTGCTCGATTTGCGACAATGGGGACCGCATACTGTGTTCTTCATGTGATCAGGCCGGCTGGAGCTGTCGCCATAACCTTACGGAAAGGGTGCGGAGTGTATCTCGTCCAACGGCCCCTCACAAAGTGGACGTTGCCAACATGAGCAGCGAACAATCTCGGTCAGAGGTACAGCAATATGCCACCGCCATGTGGGGGTTGAATCTGTCGGATTTCCCTACCCACCACAACCGATGGACCGAGTCCCCTACCCAGGCAACGATTTCGGCGGACAGTCCATGGGCATACAACGATATTCTAGATCAGAAGATATCACATGAAGCTCAACAGCGGAGTATACACCAATCCCAGACATCTATGGATGCGAAGGAGCTTGATTTCCGACGACGAGAACAAGACATGGCATTCCGGGAAAAGGAGCTCACCCTACGAGAACGAGAGGCTGCTATGCGAGAGCAACAGGCCTTGATCAGAGAACAGGAAGCCGCTCTTCATGTGAAACAGCAGATGTTCACTCTAAATATGCAATCAGCCATTGCAAGACAAATGTCGGAACTGTCCGCCGGACTCGGTGCACAGTTCCAAGATCTGTCACAGGTAAGTATTCTCCCTCTCCTAAACTCGTTTCGTAGATCTTCCCTGCCATTTCTTGCAGCTGATCTTTGTTCTGATGATCACTCCCAGAACAACAATATAAGAACGCATGCCACCAAACGCAAAGCGGGCACCGGATCCGCGATGGTGTCACCTTCCAATTCCACTGGCTCGAATCATAAGTCTTCACCAAAACGTACGCCAAGCAGCGGCGGACAGGACCCCGATGAAGACGACGAGGATACTGCAGGAGGAACGCCGAAGAAGATTAAACAAGACCCCGACTCGATGCCAGAGAAACTATTCGCCTGTCCGTTCTCTAGATTCGACAAATCGAGGTATTCAGAACAGAACACGCACGAGAAGCATTATCGAGGCTGCTCAAGTGGATATTGGCCTGACATCTCGCGACTCAAGCAGCATCTCTATCGTGTCCATTGGCGCCGCATCCACTGCATGCGGTGCTATACGAAGTTTGACCGCAAGGACCAACTAGACCAACATATCCGAGGGACAGCCGCCTGTGCGCTTGTCGAGTGCCCATTCCCAGAGAAGTTCGACGAGGCACAGTACAACGAGATTCGGCGTAAACGACCGGCCAGCACTCCTGAGCAGGTTTGGTACACAATCTACGGTATCCTGTTTCCGGGACTACCACAGCCAACAAGCCCATACGCCGACAACACGGAAGAGTCTTCGGCACAAAGTCCCGGGCCAGCTGAAACTCAGGACACAATGGATGTTCTAGGGGAAGTCTTTGAATCTCGCTTGGACCAGCTCACAAACGTCCCTGGTCAGGGGTGGCTTCAGTCAGCGGAGGCACGACAACTCATCCGTGAGCAGCTGAGAGCCTCCATGACCGAAGTACTCCAGAGGTTGAGGCCTGTCAACAGTCCTTCTCTAGGGAATCCGTCCGTTGAAGTGTCGCCCTGTTCGGCCCAACCGCCTGGTTCAGCTCGACGTAGCTCAATCTCTCTAACACCGGTGTCTTCCATTCCGCCGTCACCCACTCATGGGCCTGGTTCCGCAAGCAGGACGGGAGTTGATTCACACTTCCTTCTACCAGGTCATCGCCAAAGCTTCAGTCGTCCTTTCCCGGCTAGGACTGCACCCAAGCTCAATACCCCGGAACCTGCGCAGGAGGTTCTGACCGTGGCAGAGTCGCCCGCTGGAGTGACATTCCCCATTCCTTTGGCTGTTGATCCAGAGAATGACCGGTATGACGACGAATGCAACAGCTGGAGCCATGGAGACGAGCTCGGTCTGGCCATATCGACGGACACAGTGTCGCCTGAATTCGACTTTGATTTCGCCTCGGCGTTTAAGGAGCTCAACAACATGCAGGAAACAGCAGGAGCCCCGTCAGCGACGGAATTCAATACGGTCAAGCTTTCCAACTTGAATGATTCCACTGAGGGAACATTGACAGGAGCTTCTGAGCTGAAGCCGAAGCACTCCACAACCTCCTCGGTCGATTCGGGCTATGGTAGTCTCGGTCACGCTTCGTCATCGGCATCAGCGTCCTCTTCGACGTCTACAACTGGGACACGGCCCAAAGCTAAACCAACATCAAAAGTGGGGAAAAATAGGGGCAAGCGAAAAGGACCGGAACTCTCGAAAGAAGCCAGTCCAGTACCGGAATCGGCAATCAACTTTGACGCTCTAAATATCCCATTCCAGGACTTTTCGGGTGCCAATTTAGACCTGGACTTAGAAGACCCTGTGGATGGATTTGCCTTTGGCACCAGGATGGGCGATGAGAATCTGGGCACATTGGATTCGTCTGCTAGCCTGGACACGAGGTATTACCGCGATTTTTGAGGAGAAAAACGGAAAATGTATATGCTACGTTGATCGTTTCATTTCTGAGGTGTTATGGTGGTGTTTTGTCATGTCTTCATCATCCGGTATGTTGCTGATGGGTTGGTATTATGGATATGACTTGGAAAAGGAAAAGATGGTTGAACGGAAAAGGACTTTGTCACCAGGTTAGATGTGATATTAGGTACCTAGGTAGCTATGGGTTGTTTTATGGGCGGATTGATTCCTGTGGATTTTATTCTGTCTGACAATTTATTCTCTTGTGGCTTTCCTCTTCTTTGCATCTTTTGTACTCGGTACCTTGTCAGACAAACAAGTTCCATCAGGACTCTGTATCTCTGATTTCTACGCGCCAACTTAGCCTCACTATAAAATGGTCAAGTTCTTGACGCAGCGGACACTTCACTCTGAGAACTGCCAGAGACCTTGCAGCAGAATCAAAGACTGTGCCTCGGAGATTCTCCTCGTCACGAAGCCCCGTTATCTCATGTTCTCTACGGACTGAAATTCCGTATTGCGGTTGAGCAATCACTGAGAACTGACATCATAGGGCGAATTTACATCATGACAATGACAATGACAAGATGGCGACTGAATACAAAGGAAAAAAAAGTACTCCGTAGGCAAGTATTCGGACAGTGAGAAGTCATTTCTTCTTGACTCAGAGATAGCACGCGTTCGACTCCATTTCGGTATTTTCTCCTTCCTTCATAGTCCACAGCCATGATCGAATCGGTGATCCAGCTGAAATGCAATTGCAACAACTATCCCTGGGGCAGAAAGGGTCGCGAGTCACTGGCCGCCAGGCTCTGCTCCAAGACGAATCCCGACTTTCAGCTCGATGACTCCAAGGAGTACGCCGAGATGTGGATGGGAACATACCCGGAACTGCCGTCCTTGTCGCTCGAGACAGGCCAGGACTTGCGGGAGATCCTGAAACAGCACAAGCAGGAGCTGGTAGGCAAACAAGTGTACGAAAAGTTCGGGGCCGACCTGCCTTTCCTCCCCAAGATCTTGTCCATCGCAAAGGCGCTCCCGCTGCAGATTCATCCGGACAAGAAACTGTCAGAGAAGCTGCACAGGGAAAACCCGGATCAGTTCCCGGATGCCAACCACAAGCCCGAGATAGCCGTCGCTCTGTCCAGGTTCGAGGCCTTTGTCGGGTTCAAGCCCCTCGCAGATATCCAGGATTTGATGAAGTTGGAGCCTCTCAAACCCTTCCTGCCCATCACTACCGAGGGCCTGACCTTGAGCGATGACGAAACCCTGAGGCAGATTTGTACAAATATGCTGAAGGCGGAGGAAGATGTCGTTGCAAAGACGATGAAGGGTCTGTTGGCAACGCCGGCGGACCAGTTGGGAAACCAGGGATATGTGCCCGATTTGGCCCAAAGGTTGCAGGAACAATATAGCAAGCAGGACAACGGGAATCTAGTGGCGTTGATCTGTATGAATTTCTTGGTGCTAGATGCGGGCTCGGCACTTTACATTCCTGCGGATGGCATCCACGCTTACCTCTCGGGCGACATCGTCGAGTGCATGGCGAGGTCAAACAATGTCATCAACACGGGATTCTGTCCAAGGGCGGATCGCGATTCAGTCGATCTGTTCGCAAGGTCACTGACGTTCAAACAACACGACCCGTCAGAGCCCGTCCTCAAGCGACAAGCCACCGACAAGAGTCAGAACGGCAAGACGGACGAGTTCAAGCCGCCGATGAGCGAGTTCAATATGCTTGTCACGGAGCTGTCAGGCGAAAAGGAAGTAGTCAAAGGTATCGCGGGGCCAAGTATTATGGTGGTCACAAACGGCAGTGGGAAAATGAATAGCGGTGGGCGGGAGTATGAGTTGCAGGAGGGAAGCATTTTTTTCGTGGGCCACGGCGTTGATGTTGACATGGTCACGCACGATAGGTTGGTCGTGTATCGGGCGTATGCAGAATAAGAGCTTTGTTTGTAAGTTATTGTATTGATTGGAGATGGAAGCCACCACTGGATGAGCTGTGCAGATGAAATGTGCCTCGCCTGCGTTGGCTAGGCATTTCTGGCTCTTTACCCATGTCGTCCTCAAGCCACACTGACCACTTAACGAGTCCAACATCCCAGAACCATCATTGGTTTGATGAAGGTCGCCTGCGCAGCTGCAATTTCTGCAGATGTTCAGCCTACCTAGTACCTTCGACGACACGGCGGCCAGATCATGGCTCGCAGCCTCATCCTTCTCCTCAGTGATAGAGGTGAGCACTCTCTCGCTGTCTGTTCAGCTCTCCCTCTTAAAGGAGACAGCTCCTGCTTCGTCCAAACCTGTGTGACTCCCGCCCCTAAGCAATGGCCTCGGACGGGAGCAGAGGACAGTCTCGAGTCGATCCAGACCACCTGCAATCTCAAAACACCCCAGAGACCACGGAAGCAGCACATGCATTGCCTACGCCTGAGACCATCCCACCACCCCAGCATCCACTTCCTCATGTCTTGGACGATGGCATCACGGAGCTATGGTGTCCGCGCGATCCGGCGCAGATTGTCGCGGATATCTACTTGTCCACGGCCTGACGGGACACCCTGGTGCCCTCTGTGATCCAGATGCGGTTATTTAGTTGATGTAAAGGAGTGCCGTCGGTTATATCGAGGAGGACCACATGATGAGGGTTCGGGTGTGGCCCGGGTTCAAAGCCATCGCATCTGGACGATTGGCTAGGGTCCATCGTATAGATGTACCCTTTGACGAAGCAATCGAAGAGTGCCGTGCCGCCATGGACTCGGAATTGACTGACGAGGGCGAGGTACATTCGATGAAACCATCGAAGAGGCAAGGAGCAGGAGTTAATCGACCCCGCAGCATGATGGGTGTATCAGTGAATTAACATTGTCAATATAGTGTCGAGAAGGCATGCTGTCCAAGTTCGTCCTGTATGTAAGAGAACATTGTCGTTTTCTCTCCCTTGAGTCACTACCAATATACCTAGAACCAGGTGCCTCATCTGGCTTCTGTCCAGCCACTGATGAACATGTTTGGCATTTCACGGTTCTAGGACCGTCGAACTCATGACAATCGAACTGTAGTACACACTTGGATCTAGGCGAGCCGGTTCCAGCTGGAGGAGAATCTCAGCTGTAGGTGCCACGGTGCCGAGGTCGGAGATGATATGCCAAGCCTTGATATACGATTATGTAATGCCCGATCCGCTGTGTGGCTGATGGTGGCGCACACCACTGACCGCGGCAGGCTTAGAGCATCACTGACTGGTAGTATAGAGCCGGGCAGCATTGGAAGAGACCGGCTATGCTAGCTCTGCAGAAGATAATTCGTACGATCAAGTGGATTGCATTTAGTTCTGACCACAACTTCTCCTTTTCAGGTGTCTTTCTCCTCGTGGTGGTTACATTGTTGTGGGTGATTGACTCATTTCTTAGTCAGCTCTTGTGTTCAATTTCTACCCACCATTTGGTGCCGATGTGCCACGCAACCTCTTGAGATCCCTCAACACCCTCGGCCATGCTGTGCATTCCTTATGGAGCCCAATGCTAACACTTCAGAAACCCGGCCTCGCAAGGCTTATTCCTGTGTGCGATGCTTCGAACGAAAAGTCAAATGCGACAAGCAGCATCCGTGCAGCGGCTGTGTTCGCTCCAAAGTCGAATGGCAAGTCTCGTCATGCCCCAATTGCTTGCCTAATATCAACCAAATGCGATGCATGATCCAGTAGCCGGGCTGCCTGACCTTGGTTCCTCTTGTTTTGCCAGGATCTTGGCTGATCATTCGTCTCTGCAGCGTCTTCCGTATTCCCCCTGCTCCTCGCCGTCGGAAACGCAAAGCGCGAGAAGATGACGTGCTCGCTCGCTTGAAGCATTACGAGGAGTTGCTACGAGATCAGGGCATCGATCCAACTCCTCCATCCACCACGCCCAGCAAAGTCGACACGACGTCTCCTCCGCTTGACGATGTCGACAATCCCAGCAAGTCCGCGTCCAAGCCCGCCGAGCCGCCGTGGACGGCGGGCTCGCTTCAAGGAAGGCTGATCATCGATCAGGGCAGGGCTCGATTCATTCAGAAGTGTGTATACCTCCACGCCAGCGCAACCTTGTCCCAAAGCTAAAGAACGAGCAGTAAATTATGGACCACTGTCAGCGAAGAGGTCTGCCTCTTATACTATAATCTTTTCAGTGGACTAACCACAACATACAGCTCCATCACAGCAAGGATGTCATCCCGGACACGGAGAGCGAGGATGAGTTGGACACTCTTGCTGATGACAGGACCGACTTCGTCCTCGGCGTGACGCCTTCCCCGACTCAGACATCGAGCCTGCACCCGAGTCCCGAGCACGTACTCAGACTGTGGCAGATTTTCCTCACCAACGTCAACCCGCTCATGAAGATCGTTCATCAGCCGACCCTGCAGCGCACCATTGAGGAAGCCATCCGCGACTTGGACCATATCCCCCGTGGGCTTGAAGCCTTGATGTTTGCCATCTATGGCGGCGCGGTCCTATCCATGCGTGATGGGGAATGTCAAGCAACCTTTGGCGAGTCTCGGACAGTCCTGCAGTCCAGATATCGACTGGGCATACGCCGAGCCTTGACAAAAGCGAGATTTATGGCGACTTATGACATTGTCGTCCTACAAGCACTTGTCATCTATCTTGTAAGAAGTTTGGGCTCCCGAAATTGTCTATCACTAATCAACGATAGCTCACTACACGTCAAGCTCTGGATGCACGCACCCTATGGACACTGTCAGGCGTTGCGAGTCGTATAGCTCAAGGAATGGGCGTGCATCGAGACGGCACCGTCCTTGGCCTTCCCCCTTTCGAAACAGAGATGCGCCGTCGGCTGTGGTGGCAAATCAACCTGCTCGACTTTCGAGCGGCCGAGCTGAGTGGCTTTGGCGGCATGACGGAAGTCAACTGGTGGAACACAAAGGTGCCGTCGAACGTCAATGACGTGGAAATTTGGCCGGGCATGAAAGAACCACCCGTCGAACAGACTCGCCCAACCGAAATGGTGGTCTGCTTGCTGCACTATTCTGTCGGCGCTTTCTGGAGGCGAAAGCTCTTGGAAGCAGGCACCCCGGAGGAAGATCTCAACCGAGCCATGCAACGCTGGGTGGCGACGAAGACGTTGGCCGAAAAGGATGCGTTTGTTGATGAATTCCAAGCTAACTTGGAAGAAAAAGTGCTGAGATATTGTGATCCTTCTATCCCGCTCGAAATGATGGCTTTGATCTATGGGCGTTCCATGTGCAAGAGCATCAGATTCATGTCGCATCATCCTCGGCGCTATGCAAATCAGAAAGATATTCCTGAAAGCGAACGCCAACTTCTATGGAAGACGAGCATGGCACTGATGGAGGCCGACAACCTCGCGCATTCTCATCGCTCACTGCAGAGATTCAGTTGGCACGTAGATTCAGCGTTCGCGTGGCATTCCTTTATATTTGCCTTGGGAGAGCTCATTGCAAGGCCAACTGGCGAAGGCAAGGACGATGCATGGATTCAGATTGAGGACGTTTTCAAGAACCATCCCATGTGAGTCGTCTCTCCCGCCCAAGTCTGCTCTTCTGCTCCAGTGCCTTATATATTCGTGCTCCTAGTGGAGTTTACAACCGTCCACTGTACGTTTTTGTTTGAAGTTCAAGGCTAACTTCCACGTTTTCTTCTTGAAGGTTCGTTTCCGACCAAAAGAAGCCGCTTCACATCGCGATCGGCAATTTATGCCTGAAGGCGTGGCGAGCTCGTCAAAAGGCACAAGAAGAGGATCCCCAGGGCTTGCAGTGGCTCGATACTCCGCAATTCATTCTACAGCTTCGTAAACGGCGAGAGGTTCAAGAAGGGAAGAGATATACCAGGCGATCCGTAGCACTGAACCCGATTCCTACCATTCAAGCCGAAGACGCGAATCTGGAAGGAGAGTCGCAACCGCCGCATAGTGCGACTACAGAAACCATGACGAGCATCCAGCAATTTGAACAGCCAGTTGGTAACCTGGACCCTACATTTTCACCACATGACTTCTCGATCATGGACAACATAGCTATGGATTGGCAACGATGGGATACCCTCCTCAATGATTTTGAACTGCTCACCCAGCCAACCACCATGAACCCTGGCCATCTCCAGCACCTTGGACAGTATGGTCAACAAGGCTATTCATGGCCACTGTCGCAAATTCAAGACGACCCATGAGACAAAAGAGACCTTGAGGTGGACAGGGACCGATGACCGCCCCCAGCGCGTGAGATATATGGTAAGCTTCTAATATCAAGATGTTTTCTATCGAGATCGAGCACCCCGACTTCCACCACGCAAACCGTTTTATTTTCATCAGCACGAGCTCAGGACCAACTTATTTCCGCATCTGCCAAGGTGGAAAACTTGGCTAGAAGCCTCGATGCACGAAGCTGGGGATAAGGGTGGGAATGAGAAACGCAATACAAGATTGTCAACTGTGATCACCATTGTGGCCACGTCGATAGGGATGCTCTGGCACCTGCGTGATCCAGTGAATGGCCAAGACAGAACGAGTCGATCCCGACACGGAGTCCTACTCCTTAGCCACCTCCGTCACCTCGCCCAAGATCTCCATCTTCTTGTCCTTTCCCAGAGCCAAAGCATCCACAATTCCCTCTCTATCTTCTGGCGCCACTCCCATGATGGCCCTCAGTTTGGGCGCCTCGCTGTGGACCTCTCCGTCCAGATTCTCATCAATCTCCTCCAGTGTCCGGCCACTGGTCTCTACCCAGAACACCAAGACCACCACCAGCTCAAGGACGTCCCACGCTCCGTTGATCATGTACGTCTTCCATCCAATAGCTTCGAGCGCAAAGGGGAATGAAAAGGTCACCATTAAACCCACGCCATTTACGAGAAAGGTGTAAATACCCATGCCGAGCGAGCGGAGGCCATAGTTGAGGACTTCCGGGGGGTAGAGGACAGTGAGAGGGGTCCAGCCGAAACTATACGCGCCCTGGAAGAGAAAGATTGTGGCGACTGTCCCATAGATACCGGAGTTGTTCGTTGAGTCGCCATAGACTTTTGTCAGCCCGCCCACGAGGAAGATGAAGACCGTCAACAGCGCCGTGGAAATGGCAGCCAGAGCCTTGCGGCCCAACTTGTCTGCCATGGCAGTACCCACAAGAGAAACGACCAGACACCATGCGTTGAGAATGATGTTGATCTCCAGCTGTGTGGTCGAATCCGTGACTCCGGCCTGCGTGAGCATGGTTCCAAAATAGTATGAGATGATGTTATTTCCGGAGAGCATGGAGAAGACGGCGACGGTGCAGACCAAGAAGATGCGCCTGCGTGTGGACGAGCTGTTGGCGAATTGCTTCACAAAAGATGGCCTCTCCAAGGACTTTTCGTACGCCAGCGTGTCTGTGATCTGGCGGAACTGCACAGCTACAGCTGGGTCATCGATGTTCCCGTTTGAATGGGTCTGCGCCAATGCCAGAAGAGCTTCTTCGCCGCGGCCCTGATCTTGCAGCCAACGAGGTGACTCTGGCGTGAAAGGGATGAGGACGATGCAAAGAACACTGAAGAGGCCTTGCAGGGCCGACGGAAGACGCCACGCCCAGGTGGAATCCATCTTTGCGGTGCCATAGGTGACACCCGCAGCGATCAGACCGCCTGTATGTTCGTCAGATCATTCATTGTCCCAGTCACTTGTGGAGACAGAGAGACAGAAGGCGAGCACCGAGCGATGACTTACCAACATACCAAAAGTCATACAGAAGGGCTAACGAGACAGCGCGCAGCTTTACAGGCACGGTCTCTGACAAGTACACAGGCGCAGCAATGGACGAGGCACCAGTACCGAATCCGATGAAGATCCTCGCGATCACAAACATGGCGATATTCTGAGCAGCCGTCTGGAGGACGACGCCGACAATGGTGCAGACGGCACCGAAGAACAGCGCCCACTTGCGACCGATCCAGTCGGGGACTTTGGCGTACCCAATGCCTGCTATTGCACTGCCCATCCACACTGAAGCCGTGTTGAGCGCCAAAGTGGCCGTGGTGAGGGTGAAGTAGTCGGTGTACGAGGGGAGGATGTTGAGTCCATTCATCATGGAACCATCAAAGCCGAGAGTCTGGGGCGCCGCCTGCGTCAGTATATGATTGATCGCATGATACCGGAGTGCACCAAGTCAACAATCGAGGTATGTACTCACCGTCGATGTCACACATGATGTGAGGACCAGGATGGTGCAGGCGAGCCACGATCGGCGAGGCACCCATGCCGGGAGTTCCCAAGGCATTGGCGACATTGTGACTTCAGTATCAGAACTTGTTTGCGAAAACCGTTGTCTCTTGTTAAGAGGCCGACGTCTTTGTCTATGTTGGGTCTACTGATGACCGAGGACCCGCTCCATTATATATGCATATTTCATATCTCCGCCTTTGATAGAGACGGCACATGGCTTGCGAATGCTTGTGCCAGCCACCCCAGGTGCTTAACCACCCGTTATCGCAGAAGCTAAGCTTTGATGAAGACATGGAGGAGGAGGAGCCCGCCAGTGTGGGACGGATAGCGCGGCGAATCTTCCCCTCAAACGTCCTAGAGGCCTGCCTCTATCCCAGTCATCCCGTTCTTTTGGGTTCGCGTTATCTGGAGAAGAACGTTCTAGGTCGTGATACGGGACGAGGCTGGTATGTTGACCCTCGGCTTGCCCCTTTGCTCGATTGCCGTGGAGCAATGGGAACGGCAATGTCCGCCTGAAGATATTAAAGGGACGGATATGGTAGCACAGTCTCCCACTAGATGAGCCCTGGCCGGTGAGTGAAGGTTTCCGCATGGACGGATTGACGAGCATCTCGCCCTGAACAAGTGCAGGTTGAGTGTCGCCCTGGTGTCCCTTAGAGAAACTATATCCTGGAGACCCATTGAGTTTCGAACCCTGTGCTGTCCCGTGTGGGCGTACATGTCCGAGGAACGCGTGCTGTGTTCCGGCTCAGTGGTTATCTTGGACTATTAATCTTTGGGATCTTGGACGCAGCAAAGAAGTGGGAAGACGATACGGGAGTCGGAGGAAGACACTATACCAAGACAAACCCAGCCAAAAAAAAAAAAAGCAAAATGCCAGGAAGACTGTTGAATTGGCCAGACTGGCCCGAGTTCACAGCTGCCAAAGGAGAGCCTGGCGATGAGCTGGTCGGATACAAGAAAGCCATCGTGGACAAGTATGGCAAGGACAACATAGTCAAGAGCTGGCTCAAGGTCTGCAAGGAGCTCGAATCAGTCACCAGCCGCATCGCCGAGCAGGGCACCGCGGTCATCCCTGAGATCCAGTTCGACGAGGTATTCAACCTGACACCGGAGAAGAAGCAGAACCTGAAAGACGTCGGGTGCTTCGTTGTCCGGAATGTCTTCACCCGGGAGGAGGCAGACAAATGGTTCACGGATCTGAAGGAGTATGTTGCGGCTAATCGGTCGCAGATTGGAGGTACGTATCATGTCCCATCTGGAGGTATCAGACATATGTCTACACGAACAGCATGGCATGATCACCTTTGTGTGCATGGCTGATGGATTTCTAGGCTGGCCCAAAGAGACGCCGTTCATCCTCAATGTGTACTACTCGCCCACACAAATAGCCGCACGATCACATCCCAACCAGCTCAAACTCAGTGAGGAGCTCAACTCGTGGTGGCACGACCAGGACGGAACCTATTCCCCAGCGCCGTTGTCCTACGCCGACGCAGTGCGCATCCGACCTCCAAAAATCCCGTTCCGCGGTCTCGGTCCCCATATCGACGCAGGCAGTCTTTGTCGATGGGCCGATCCCACGTATCAGTCCGTCTACGCGGCCGTCTTCTCCGGGAACCCCGAGGCACTGGACAACTACGACTTGACGGCGCGCAAGGCGGCCAACCAAGCCATGTTCGCTGGCGGCGCCCACTCGCGGGTCTTTCGGAGCTTCCAAGGCTGGACGGCGTTGACTTCTGCCGGGCTCGGGGAGGGCAGCTTGATGCTGTACCCCAACGTCAAGTGGACGATCGCGTACCTGATGCTGCGACCGTTCTTCCGACCCCCAGACTCCGAAAGGGAGGAGGACATGATGGACGCGACCAAATGGACGTTCGATCCCGAGAGCCCATGGTTCCCCGGCACGTTCCGGAGCGACAGCCAGCTGCTGAGCCCGTCGTCGCACCCGCACCTACGCCTGCGCGAGTGCATGGTTGGGATCCCGCGCATGGAGCCCGGCGACACGGTGTGGTGGCACGCCGACATGTGCCACGCGGTCGAGGTCGAGCACAACGGCGACCACGACGCCAGCGTCGCCTACATCGCTGCCACGCCCAGCACCGACGAGAACAGGCGGTACATCAAGCGTCAGCTCGAGGACTTTCTGCACGGTCTCCCGCCTGAGGATTTTCGGAGGGGGCCCGGCGAGAGGGGCTTTCAGTTGTTTACAGGTGAAAAGGGCCTTTTGGGCGGCGACGCAGGCAGGAGCGCTATGGGGTTTGATCTGCTCACTTAAGATCTCTCTCTATCGATGCGGTTGAAGTGGTTCAACGTTGCTAAACAAAAGAAATCCATCCTGTCATGTCACACCATGGTGTGTAGTCACGGAGAGACAGAGCGAGGTTCAAAAAGGAGATATATATATATATCAACAAGAAATACCATATCGTCTCGTCTATTCATTCCGGTTTTACATGGGAAGACCGAGTGAAGCAAGCATACTCGTACCTAACTAACGTACCTAACCCACATGCACACCTACATACCGAGCACAAGTATATCCACTCCCTCCCGTATGCACGCAGGTTCTCCAACGAATGATCCTTGCCTCGTAAATTACGCATCACGGCTGTGAGCTAATTACCTGGCGGAGCTAGTTAGTGAGTTGAGGCTGTGCTAGTCAAAAACTTTGACTACCTAATTAGCAAGTAGGTGTGCCTAGCTATGGATGTACATACAAGTACAAGGAACCACTCGCTGCTTGTAAGTACAGAATACTACCCCGTATGTCGTGTTATGTTATATTATGTCCTGCTACTGCTGCCCCAAATAGGTTTCCCTTGACCCATCTCGCCATGTACCCACCAAGGTACCGAGTTATGATAAGACGCGTATTGTTCTCCGTCATTGGGG
>WJFF01000049.1:93387-114238 GCA_011800825.1 Fonsecaea pugnacius | reverse complement strand
AGCCATTGATTGGGGAGGGTCAATGCTCAAATCAGATCAAAAAAAATGTTTTCCCCCTGGAATAGACCAGCCCTATCATGGCTTATGACGAGGCTGCGGTGGCAAAGTTCCCAAAAATAAGGGCTTTACCTGATATATTGCCCTGTTGCTGGGTGGACGCCTCCACAGCCAGCATCAGATGCGTTGTTCGCACAACCAGCTCTGCGCAGAAACAGTTGGCGGTGGTGAAACCGGACTGAGAAGGAGAGGGACGGGGAGCGAGGACTCACCTTGGATCTCGATCGTGAAGGTCATGGGCATGTCGTCCAAGTCGATAGCATGACGACTTCCATAAAGCATTTCATTCCGATCACGCACGGCGACCCGCAGACCAACGTTCTTTCTGTAGTCCGTCCACATGATGTTTTTGTCCGCTCCTATCGAGGGGTAGCTCGTGGTTGGTGTTGGACTCATCTTAAAACCGTCCATCTCTTGCTCTCGTTGCCATAGGTCCTGGGCGCGATCCTGGAGCCATTGCTTCCACACCCGCATGACGCCTTGGCCCGATCGCACAATGTGTACATTGCTGAGAAAGACCCCTCTACGGGGTCCAAGCCTCACAAGGCTAGCATAGGCGCAAAACTGGCCGAATAACTCGTCCGCATCGAGATTCAGGGTGTGCATCACTTTGGTGAAACCTCCATCGCCTCCATCGGCATAGATGGGCATTGTTCCACTTGTTGAAGATGACGCGGTATTCAACACAGCGCCCGCAACCCGTCGTGCAGGCATTGAACCCGACACTCCAGGCCGCTCAGGTCTGAAGCGGCTGTAAAGCCCACCTAATTTCGCGAGCCTTCCTTCTTCTCCGTCACAGTCTTCATAGAGGCTCCCCTTGCCTTCATGTTTGGAACTGAGCCCATCGGTACCAAGGTAGGTGCAGAATAAATAAGGGTCGCTGTATCGCTTGCTTGGATGGTAAGCTTCCAGGATCAACTTGTAATCCGGTAAAGCCGCGGCAAGGAGAAGTCGGAAATGTAGGATTCTGAGGATGAGGGAATGAAATCGTCGCGAAACCACGACCAGTGGTAGAAGGTCTTGAGTCGAAAACCCCGAGAGGATGTACACCAGTATCTGTGAATTCAGCACGAGAAAAGCCCGCCCTTGGGCCGGCGTGTCAAGCATACCTCATTGGGAAGATCGTACAGGCATCGAGGGTTGCGAGCCATAATCTCACCAGACGGGCACGACTCCGCCCATTGACGTTGGCTCTACCAACAAAAGGGTATCGATCAAAGACCGGGTTGGCCGACTACATCCAGCAGACCACAAAGCGACAGAGACAGAGAGATCACGACAAAAGCGTCGATTCAATTCTTCATCAGAAGAAAGAATTGCTCCAAAGAAAAGTATAGTAATAATGTGGTCAGGAGATGTATGAGTCGACCCCGAGATCGGAAACTCATGAATCGCGACAAGAACCAAGAACGGCCGATACGCTTTTTGCCGGGCGTGGCCGATAAGCCCATTGACGTAATCACGCTGCCGCCCGCGACGAGGGGCTTTCCCGCAAACATTCTTTGTAGGACCGTACCTACAGCTTTCAGATGCGTGCCATGATGGTATTCCTAGCGGATTGTTTTGAGGCGGAGATACACCGGGTCTGCCATATGGCTATGTACTGGCACCCATGATTGCCATGTTGCATTGGCCCACTGAATGAGGTCCACATTTTCCAGATATTGAGAAAGTTCGCAGGACAATCTTCATTGGCAATAAACCCCCCGCTGCCACAACACGAGTGTCAGTGTCACAATGCCTGACAAGATCCTGGACGACATCTCGCACCGCCGATATAACCCTCTGCGTGGCAGCTGGATCCTGGTATCCCCTCACCGCACCAAGAGACCATGGCAAGGCCAGCAGGAGAGTCCTGGGGTCATTGACCTCCCAGTATACGACCCTAAATGTTACCTGTGCCCGGGGAACACGAGGGCTTCGGGAGATGTCAACCCCAAGTATGAGAACACGTTCGTGTTTGTGAACGACTTCAGCGCCGTCAAAGAGCTGCAAGAAGATTACAAGTCTCCAGATGAACCGGGGAGCCTGTCTAGCCTTCTGCTACAGGCCGAGCCAGTCAAGGGCAAATGCTATGTCCTGACCTTCAGTGCCGCCCATAATGTCACACTGGCCGATATGTCCCCCGACGAGATTCTTCCAATCGTGAAAACATGGACTGAAATCTACACGGCGCATATCTCCCCCGAGTCGCCGCTAGCTGCGCAGGCCAAACCGACCCATCTACCACCGTCTAACCCCCATGCAGACGTTGGACGACCAAGGGACCAGTATCGGTGGATGCAGATATTCGAGAACAAAGGCAGTGCTATGGGCTGCTCCAACCCTCACCCGCATGGGCAGATTTGGACGACCACATCGCTGCCTGAAGAAGCCGCGATTGAATTGGAACAATTGAGAAAATATAACCGCCAACAGGGCGGTGGGCACATGTTGGTTGACTACGCCCGTCTCGAACGAGAAAAGAATGAGCGAGTTGTCTTCCAGAATGAGACTTTCCTGGTCATCTGCCCGTGGTGGGCTACCTGGCCGTTTGAAACCATGATATTGCCCGTCAAACACATTCGCTCTCTGATTGACATGAGCGAGAAGGAACAGATGGATTTGGCGGAGGCTATAGCAGAGATCACTCGACGGTATGACAACCTCTTTGAAACGAGTTTTCCTTACAGTATGGGCATCCACCAAGCGCCGCTGGACGGCAGCAATGAGGAAATAGAGTGCTCCAGCCTTCACCTGCATTTCTACCCTCCACTCTTGAGGAGCGCGACTGTCAGAAAATTCCTCGTGGGATATGAAATGCTGGGAGAGCCGCAGAGAGATATTACACCAGAACAAGCCACAGTCAGACTGCAAAATTGTGGGGGAGAATTGTACAGGAAGAAACTCGGCGACAAGGAGGGAGAGGAGGTCGAGAACCCGCCAGCGTCCGACAAGCCCACGACAGAACCCAGCTCATAGTACCTAATGGTGATATCTTGAAGAACTTCTTTATCTGACATAGAAGTCATATTGAACTGTGCTCCAAACCAAACCAATCAGCGCAACAGTAACTGGAGCAAGCCACGGGCCTGATGGCGAACTGGTCTTGTACACAAATGCCTCCAGGCTGAAGTGCGCAAGCCCAATGACATTGGTCAACATCTGCATCTGAAACCACGACGCCTCGTTGATGTGATAGGCCGCAAATATTCTGACGATCCCGACTGCTAGTGTCCACGTCCCAAATGTCCTCGAGGAGAGCGGCGTAGCTGGGGAGCTCCCTTCTGGGGAGGGTTTTCCCTTGGTTTGAGTTGCTGGAGCTTGGCCCGGGTAGAGACGTCGCGTGTAGGAGAGGGTATTGTAGCATTGGATGGCATTTCCAATCGCAGTGACGCCCACCTGGAGTTTGAGGTTAGTCGAAAGCAATGTAAGTTTGCTGGCGCAGTTCAACGTACGAACAAAATGTAGAGGGGAAGGTATCCCTCTGCTTGAGGAAGCAGGGACGCCATCTTGGAGATATAACACTGCACTGGATGGACACTCGGAATCACGGAGTGCTCCAAGGAAGTATAGAGTTTCAAAGGAGGAATGGAGGTGTGAGGCGCTGAAGTCTGAAGTTCCTCAACACTTTTGTTAATGCAGAAGACGACCCGTTTCCGGTTTGGGTTGATGCCGCGTAGACCCTTAGCGATTCTCGTTGGCACGGCGGGTAAAATAATTCCAACTGGTCCTTGTCCGCACATGCTACGTACAATGATTTTGGATGTCTGATTTTCTGTCCAGCCGTCTGTCACTACCGGTCTAATCGTCTGCTTTTATCCCAAGCATGGCAACGACTATCGATCTGGGGCCCCTCGGCCAGCAGAGTCTCCCCTCAACTCTGCTCATAGGCATTGGGGTGCTCACGCTCGCCTCAGTCGCTTTCACCGCGACACGCGTGTTTCTGAGTACTTTCATTCTGCCAGGAAAATCTGTAAGTCTGCAAGAGAGTGTACAGGACCTGTGGCTAACATCTATCGTTCAAAAGCTGTCCTCCTTCGGCGGGAAAGGCTCATGGGCAGTTGTAACCGGCGCATCCGATGGCATTGGAAAGGAATACGCCCTACAGCTGGCAAAGAGAGGCTTCAGTCTCGTCCTTGTCTCCCGAACTGCGTCGAAACTCGAGTCCCTCTCGGCCCAGATAAAGACCTCTTCTCCAGACGTCTCAGTGGAAACTCTAGCCATGGATTTCTCGCAAAACTTGGATAAAGACTATGCATCGCTGGCGTCGCTGCTAGAAGGCAAACGCGTTGCCATCCTGATCAACAACGTGGGCCAGAGTCACAGTATTCCTGTGTCTTTTGCGGAAACACCCTTGTCCGAAATGACAAATATCATCAATATCAACTGCTTAGGCACACTACGGGCTACCCAGACGGTACTCCCGAACATGCTACCACAAAAGAAAGGGCTGATCTTGACAATGGGATCCTTCGGCGGCTTGACGCCCACACCACTGTTGGCGACATATTCTGGGTCAAAAGCATTCCTTCAACAATGGTCTAATGCTCTTGCCTCCGAGCTGGCTCCAAGTGGGATTGACGTTTTCTTTGTCCATTCGTACTTGGTCACGTCGTCAATGTCCAAGATCCGCCGAGCGAACTGGCAGGTCCCTACAGAAAAGGCGTTTGTCAAATCCACATTGGCCAAAATTGGTCGAAGAGGTGGGAGCATAGGCTACCCGTACAGTGGAACTCCGTACTGGAGCCACGCCCTGGTTGCAGCGCTGATCACGGGCGTACTTGGTCCGATGAACAGTATTCTACTTGGAATCAATAGGAAGATGCATGTGGATATTCGGAGAAGAGCTTTGAAGAAGGCGGAGCGAGAGGCACAGAAGGGTAAGAAGGCTGCATGATGGACGGGCTGTTATGTCGCAGTCGCGCTTGATTTGGCAACTTCGCCAAAATCGGTCTCTGCAAGGCATCTGGAGGAGTCGTTTTGTCAGGGAAATGGCCAACATCAAAGAATAGAGAGGGTCTGTATAACAATGCTTGAGCCACAGTACTACTTGAGAACATTGCCTGCGCCTTCAGCCTTGTGTGGGGAAGCTCTCACGGCTCTGTAAATGCTCTAGTATCCAGGGGCACTGCGGGCAAATACGCAAACTTCCCGCTTGTGCCGCGTGCTGTAAACGTTCCACCCCGCGGTGCAACTTTCAGTAACTTTCCCTGCCCAAACCTCCAGCCATAAACCCGTTTGTTTGTCGTGGACCTCTAACACAGCAAGTCTGTTTGTGTCCGAGCACATGGCCATGCTGCACTCAGTCTCGCTGGCAAGGAAACTGACGCTCGACCATGACCCGCGTTGACCTGTCTTTGCGGCAAGCCATTCTGCTCAATGATCTCGCGTTAGTGCAGCGAATACTGAAGCACAATCTCTCATACCTTCAAAATCCGGATTTTGAAGACAAGAGCAACACGTCGTTGCATCTTGCTGCGAAATATGGACTGGAAGAGATTGCGGTAAGTACACGTTGCGGCAGGAGCCACCGTTGCAGATCGCTGAACTGCAGAACAGGCATTTCTGATATCTCTCGGCCATGATGGCACTCGCCCAGTCGAAGATTGGATCTACAGTGCCCAGCATGACAATCGGGGCATCTCCGTCAACACAGACGGCCAAACGCCCCTACACCTAGCTTCGGCCAGTTCTCAGGCCGGAGTTGCTGAACTCTTATGCAGGCAGTTTCCACAGACTGTCAATCGCAGAGATCGCAAAGGCCAGACACCTCTCCATCTCGCAGCGTCCTCCCAGATTATCCCTAAGCCGAATCTCAGCAACTTTGCGACTAACGGTCCGACAAGGCCGACCCCGGAAGATAACAGAACGATAGAGATCCTCCTAGCCCACGGTGCGAACGTGAATGCAAAGGACGACCTGGGAAATACATGTCTTCACAACGCAAGTGCATGGGGGAACCTCAAGGCCATTCGCGCCTTGATCCAAGCGGGCGCAGACCCATTAAGCAAGAATAAGGCTGGCTGGACTCCCGAGTACTACAGTATCACAGTGCAGGCAGAGGTCTACTATCGGAATTTGGTTGCAGAATGGGAGAAGAGGAAAGCAGAGGACGAGATGCGGGCCAGCGAGAGAAGAGGGAAAGGGGGCGGATCTGTCAGGCTGGTACCACAAGAGAATGAAAGCGACGACGAAGGAGACAACTCGTCAATCACGGGGAGAAGCCTTGAGAGAAGTACAACAAGGAGTCCTCTCCCTGGAGTTGTCGCTGGTGTTGGGGCCGGGTCTGACGTTGGGAACTCCGCGGGACAGAGTGATGCAGGCTTGGGCATCAGCGTAGGCTACGTGGACGCTTGGAAATGAACCTACTCGGTATGCAACAGATACGCTCAACAAAACAAAGAGTGTTGGAGGAGAAAACTGGTGGCCGCACCTTCTGTAGTGGGGGCCCTTGGTGGACTTTGTGGCTGACGCTGTGCTTGTGATTCCTGGGGATCTCCGCCTCATGATGGTCATCGATAACGAGGACCCGCTTCGGGTGATGCGGTTCAGAGTCAACCCTCAACTTGACCTGCCTTGCCTGCGTTATTTGCTCCGTCAACACCATCACCGTATCTATAGTACCAGCCTTTCCTTGCCCTTACCTCCGACGCTCGCTTTCGGTGCCTCTCTTCTGCCTGTTTCCTTTCGTCTCCCACGAGGCTACATCTAAAATCCTCAGTCTCTCCCTGTGTTCCTTTGGCTTGTGAACCGTCCGTTTCAGACTTAGGGGTCGACGTGGACTGCGTTTCTGTATCTGCCTCCTTCTCTTCCCGCTGCCTGAGCCACCTGACTGCATTCCCACAGTCCTGGCGAAGTCCTCAATCTACGTCGATTGCAATCTATGGCTAGTCCAGCGCACTGCTTCTATTGCTTCGAAGTTCTGTCCGCCAGCTTTGAACGTCGGGATCCTCCAACTCTACAGAAGGTGCTCGAGTTATATGAGAATTACATAAAGGACAATCAATTCAGTGGAACATTCACCGAAGAGGAAGAGCTGGGAAATAGTAAGAATCCTGTGAAGGTGACGGACTCTGAAGAAGATCAGGTCGCCGACGAGGAGGATGAAGAAGATGTAGATGAAGACGATCAGGAGGAGGACGAAGCTGGGGAAGAAGAGAACCAACGCTTTGATCGCCGACACAATAGCAACAAGGCCGGGCCTCAACTCCCCAGCATCTCTCGATTGCAGGCCTCGAGCTCGTCGTCGCGGTCGTCTTCAACGTCCTCCCCTTCACTGTTCTCCGCCAGCTCTTCCAATTCTCAGCTTACCACTCCTTCCAGTACGACCTCATCGAGCTCTTATGCTCGCCCTACGTACGCATCACAACTCTCGGCTACCGAATCGTATCCACTGTTTGTCACCTGGAACACAGTAGGCCGCTCCGGCAACAAAGCCCTAAGAGGATGCATAGGAACCTTTGAGGCCCTCCCACTCGCATCGGGACTCAGTACCTATGCACTGACATCGGCCTTTGATGACACGCGATTTTCGCCTATCCCGGCCGCATTGTTACCCGCACTCTCTTGCTCTCTGACATTACTTGCAGATTTTGAGCCCTGTCGGGATGCCATGGACTGGACTTTAGGCCTCCACGGCTTACGGATTAGCTTCAACTACCGAAATCGGCGACACGGCGCAACGTATCTACCAGATGTGGCGGTTGAGCAAGGGTGGACGAAAGAGGAGACGGTGGAGAGTTTAATGAAGAAGGCAGGATGGGATGGAGGATCCGCGGGTCACGGTGTTGCAAGGAGACTCTTGCGAGGGTCGATTAGAGGGACCGCAAACGACCAGCAGCAATCTCGGCCGCCACACCCTTGGGAGGAAGTCCAGGACTTCAAGGCGATCAGGTATACTGGGCTGAAAGCGAGTGCATCGTATTCCGAGTGGCAGGTCTGGCGCAAATGGGCAGAGAAGAATGGTTTCAAGTGAGGAGATGCATCTTATGCCAAACCACATCATCGACCTCTAGGCAGTGATATTGATCCTGAGAGACAGCCGTGCGCATCTGGCGACGTTGTGCCGGCTCATCACGGTATGAATGCTAGGAGACTAGGTTGAGGGAGTGCAGCGCATGCCCTGGGACTTATGTCTCCACCCTCGCTGGGTCAAGATAGACGACCCTCCTGTGACCTGCGTCCTCAACTCTTCTTGATGGAATACCCTCCTTCAACAGGTGCTATATACATGGGCGATGAGAGGCGCGAGCCTTGGCTCGGAATCGACGAATGGTAAGACTTGTTGGAAGGCTCACGATGGGCTTTGGACAGATTACCCGACACTCCCCGCCGGTTGACTTAGGCAAAGTGAGCTGAATTCGGATCACTAATCTATCCAAAATCCTCATTCCACGCCCGGAGATCAAAGCTTCCGTCCTGAGGCATACGTACCTATAGATAAGTGTATTCGCTGCAGTCAGGCTCACCTTTTTAGGAGAAAATCGGAGTAGGTTCAGGGAGATCTCGCGGTTAGTTAGGCACGCCGCGTTATCTGTCTACTTGACGTATTCGGATCGACCGAAGCCGACGGGTTCTCCTGGTCACTCACGATGAAGCTTTGGAGGAGTTGAGAGTCGATGATAGCTGTGAGTGACATGGTGACATGTGGTCGCAGCTTACATAATGCGTGACCCTGGCAAATCCCATAAACTCAAAAAAAGTCAATCGCGCTGCATCCCGAACTTCTCCATTGGTTTTCCCTCGCCCTGAGAAGCTCCCCATCACACCCGCCGCTCTTTTCTTGTAGCATTCCCTTCGGCTTGTCCCTGGATCCTTCAGCTTCATGGACGTCTCTTACTAGCTTTAATTAATGCCATTCGCAGCCATGGGGGGACGCGGGCGTATTTCTCCGAAGTCGACGATCATTTGGCAGCCAGTCGCCACGACTCCCATAACAGCTTCTTCACGATTGAATTCACACCCGTCAGTGTGCCCGTGGTGTCGGACGAGATCACAGTATCCAAAGTCAGCTTCGCCAGTTGCCCAGTCGCAATCGAGGCGTCACTTCTCGAGCTCCTCCCCTCGGCCATCATGGGCCGCAGCAGTTCAAAAGATCCAAAGCACGGTCGCCGAGGTCCTCCCTTCCTCCGCCAGACAACCTACCGGTAACAACACGATTGATCCCCTCAAGATTGTCGCGAAGGAGTTAAAGTTCCTCAACAAGAACATCCGGCAGCTGCTTGGTTCGGGACACCCGATACTAGACACGGTTGCCAAATACTATACGCAGAGCGAAGGGAAGCATGTTAGGCCGCTGCTGGTGCTGCTGATGTCGAGGGCGACTGCTTTTGCTGCGAAGCAACCGCGGCCTAGATATGATGTGCAGCATACTTTATCCAGAAGTGCTATTGACACGCCGATCACAAGTCCGTCTGTGCTTCTGGATAAGAATCCGGACAAAGACCTCCTGAACTATTCGTCCGCCGTGTCGCCGTTGACGAATGCCTCGAACGAGACGGAATATGCCTTCCCTAACGATACCTCCATTCTGCCTTCGCAGCGACGCCTGGCGGAGATCACAGAACTCATCCATACGGCTTCCCTTCTCCACGATGATGTGATCGATCACTCCACCACACGCCGCTCAGCACCCTCCGCAAACACAACATTCGGGAACAAGATGGCTGTGTTGGCAGGGGATTTCATGCTCGGGCGCGCCTCCGTGGCTCTCGCTCGGTTACGAGACCCGGAAGTGACAGAGCTGCTTGCAACAGTGATTGCGAATCTTGTGGAAGGCGAATTCATGCAACTGAAGAACACTGCGAGTGATGAGAAGAATCCCAGCTGGAGCGAGCAGACCATTTCATACTATTTACAGAAAACATACCTGAAATCTGCGAGTTTGATCAGTAAAAGCTGTCGTGCGGCCGCGTTACTCGGACAGTGCGCTCCAAATGTGGTCGAAGCTGCATATCAATATGGGAAGAATCTGGGCCTGGCGTTTCAGCTTGTGGACGACATGTTGGACTATACCATATCTGGGAGCGAATTGGGAAAACCCGCCGGTGCAGACTTGGAGCTAGGATTGGCGACGGCGCCATTGTTGTTCGCATGGAGGAACAGGCCCGAGTTAGGGTTATTGGTGGGCAGGAAGTTTTCAAAAGAGGGTGATGTCCAGAAGGTGAATCCCATTTGCAATCTGCACGTCATTGCAATCCGAGGCTGACTATCATTGACAGGCTAGGGACATCGTGTCGCAGAGTGACGGTCTCGAGCAGACTCGCGCCCTGGCTCAGGAATATGCTGACAAGGCTGTTTCCTCAATCAGCGCATTTCCACCAGGCGAGGCCAAGGACGGCCTAGAAGAGATGTGTATAAAGGTTATGAAGCGTCGAAAGTGAGCAATCGACATGTTTCAATTAGCTCAACTTCTACTGTACCATACATCTACTCAGATGATCCTAAAATTGAACAAGGTTTACTCAACATGGTGGTTATACTCGCACCACATCGGGGTATCGCTCGACGATTTGCTGCTGCAAGATCTTGAAGTTCCGGGGACTTGATCACCAGTTCCTCGAAGCAGAGGAGTCAATGAAATCCGGCAGCTGTGGACTTGCGATTTATTAACTAACAGGGCAACAAGAACGACAATACTACTCAATGTCGTGTGAAGGTGTCCAGGTGTCTATACTCTGATTCGTCCAGACGCCCTTCAACAAATGCAGTCGAATGCGCCTTGCCCAGCATAGCCGCACCTGCGCCTACAACATCTCTTCAGTATTTATTCTCTATCTTCTGCCTTTTGACTGCATTTCCATGTTTCTGCACACATTCGTCTGATCTTGCTGCTGTCGAAACTCTACAGTGATCTCCGGCCCCATGGATCCTGCTTCGGCGTCCGTTGCATTTATCGGCTTCGCTGCCAGCCTTACAACACTTGCTGGCCTGGTGGTCGATTCCGTCCAGACCCTATCCGAGCTTCGTCGCCGACTGAGTCATGCCCCTAAAGAGCTCGAGCGGCTCTTATCCGTGCTTCGGCAGCACAAGTCGATTCTGCTTGAGCTTCAAGATCGGATCAGTGTGTTTACGCCGGAGGAGCTTCCCGCTGAGCTACGGCAATTTTGGAAGGAAAACAATACACAGATGGCCGCAGACTATGCACGGTTGAAAGAGCATGTGGAAAAGATACGGACCACGTTCCAAGAGACGACGATTACAAAGAGATCCGTACGAGCTCGAATCCAGCAGGTCTTGCATTTACCGGAGATCCAGGAGCTGCAAACACGTCTACAAGGAAACATAGGCAGGTTCGATGTGGTGCTCTCTATGGTGGCTGAGTATGTTTTGGAAGGACACCCTGCGCAATTACACTGATCCAGACTTTTCAACAGGCGGCGACTCCGAAACCAAAGCCAGGCGCTTGATAGCATCTCACACAATGTGATATCCAACTATGCGACGCACCACCAAGAACTCCAAGGTATTCGCTTATCCACGTCTAGGACCGAAACCTATCTCTTGCAGCAAGCTGTACAGCTTAGTGGAATACAAAGCCGACTACAGCTTATCTCTACTCGGTTGAAGCAAGTCCCGGCTCGTAACATCCACCCATTTCAAGGAACCAACCTCAACCAAGGTAACAATCAGGCTCGAAGACTTTGGCGTCGACTTCCCCGATCGGTCAGAATCCTATTAGCCGCAACAAAAATGAGTCTCGTCCGTCGGTACTGGTTTGGGTTTTTGAGGGTCGACGTGACTTGCGGCACAATCCAGCAGGTTCCGTTGACCTTGGAAGAATCAGAAGACCACACATACGTAAAGTTCACCTATATTCCTCCTAGGTGGCTATCAGCTATGTGTATCACCGTCTCAATGACACCTGCGGCACCTCTGCGATTTCAGAGGTCTCACCTCAATTTTGACCTTACAATTGTCGATTGCCTGTTATCCTGCGATCAGCAGGGTCTACAAAAAATGTTCGCGCAGGGGTTAGCCCATTCCCTTGACCTTATCCCACCTTGCCATTACGACAAACTGGTTGACTGCGGCAGCCCATATTCTCAGCAGCCAAGATCGGTATTAGAGGTAAGTGTCGTTGACGGGGGCCTAGAACCGCGATCTTGACTCCAAGCAGATCTTTCTCCATTGTAGTAACTGCAACATCACTGGAACATATCATAGAGACTGCTCATGGTCTAGAATGTGTCTCTTGCTGCTTGATCAGATGTGTTCTAACAACGAGGGCGGCGACGAGGCAGAACAGTAGGTTGACGATGAGGCACCTCGTGGTGACGCTAACACTATTAAGAATTCTTGCAGTCCTTATGGAAAACCAGGCGTATGAGAAAAGAGATGCCATCGACTCGATCATAAACCGGGGAGTCGAACTTCCAGATGTCTTGAATTCGATGCCATTCCAACAACACTCGATTCTTCTGATCCTCTACGCTACCGGCCCAAGAGCCTTTGCCCACGACTTTGTATGCCGGCATGTTGGTCTGCTAGAATACTATGACATGACCCCGGCAAACTCCTGGCTTCTTCGAACCATTGCCCGTTCTGAACCAGGGTTTCGATCTAAGTTGATCTGCGAACAACAAGAACTATGCGGTCAACCTAATGGCAACGGCCGCAAGAAAGCTGGACCAGACATCTGTCTACAGACGCAGTTGAAAGATATGCGCGAGGCTGATGCCGAGGAGCGAGACCTCTATTTATCAACTCTGTGTGCGGGAGGACCTGCCGCAGAACTCGACGCCCTCCTATCGTATCCAGGCGAGCTCCCTGAACTTAACCCCAAGCACGAGGGTGGCAGGTTCCTTCGTCAGTACCTTGAGATATCTGCCGCCTCTGGGAACTGTGCAGTTTTCAGACGTCTGATTCAGGCCGGTGCTGACACTACCAGCAGTCAAGCCTACCTATGGAATATAGCAACAGGGAATGACAACGTGACTTGCTATTTCAACACCTCCCGTGACCAGATCAAATTACGATCTGACATGGTGAAGATGCTCTTACCAGATGCTTCACCGTCGCTTGCTTCGTGCTTACCGCCTTTAATGCCCTACCTGATCGTCCCAGGCACCTCACGAGCCAGTCACTGGCTATCGTGCCACCTGACTAGCAACCCAGGGAGACCTACAACATGGAAGCCCGGTGGAATGATAATGAGATATACAACGGACTGCGTCCTCCGAAAATCTGGCCCCGTTCCGGACGAAAATAATATTCCAAGGCTTTGGCATGCAGAGCATCCTTCAAAGAGATCAAAGAGAGCAGCATCAGCGGCTCTCTTGGGGGCAGCTGTTCTTCATGGAGACCAAACCATACTCGAAACTCTATTAAGTGAGATCAGTGACTTGGAGGGGGAGTATTTCGGTCGTTTGACTCCACTAATGATGGCCATTATCTTGCGATCCTTTGAATCTGCAAGAAAATTGCTGCTGCAAGGCGCTGATGTAGAATACATCAACTCCTGTGGATTCTCAGCCAGACAATTGATCTTCAAATTGAGAGATCTGTGTGAGGAAGATGAGTGGGTAAGTCCAATCTACCGAAGATGAAGAGACACTCGGCTAAGAATACAGGAATATATGCACTCTCTGTGCGAGGAACTTGGTGAAGATGTGGCCTGTTTCGTGAGCAATGTCTTTCCCTCAAAGAGAGATTACAGAGGCACATTCAAGGAGTTCAATGATGCAATTGATATGCTGGGGTTCAATGAGGACGAGCAAACACAGGTTGATGCGACTACCCAGGACATTCCTAAAAGATTTGGCAAGCTTTACCTTCTTTTCGACCATACTCATGTACTAATTTGTCCTCAGAAGCTATGAATACAGCATCGGACTTTCCACCTATGACGATACATGTTCTGGTCATCTTTGGGTACCTTGCTGGCATTCTCGCCCATATGAGCTACGACACCTGGGACTCTCTCGACTGGATCTTGCAGCTACCTCCCTCGATGCTGAGGCTGGCGGGCTTGTCGCTTCTGGCGGTGCTTTGCGTTTGGCTGTGGACAATGATGGTCAGATATTGGTGTTCGTTGACGCCCATCTTTGCCATTACTGTGGGCGCGGTGACGTTTATCTGCGCGAAATATCGCTCGAGCGTTGGATTTTGTCTTCTCAGCAGCAAATCCTAGATGGTTGAGGGCCACAGTAGCCCTCGGGAGAATCTCGAGTGCTTCCATTCCTGCGGCGTCATTGAGGTGGTCATGCTCCGGGGTTCGTCAATCTCAAAGCATGCTAGCTCTCAGGATGTTGCACTGTGCGTTAGGTCATGGCTCAACGAACATGTACAGGCGTGCTCCATTCAATACGTCCAGCTCAGGTTTCCTCAGTTTCTCCTACCCGAACTCAACGCCTTTTCTATACCTATCGATCCTCGTCCTGATGGCCACTCTGTTGTACCAGCATGATCAGCTCTTGTGTTAACTTTCCTGGTACACGCGCTGTGGGCCTGAGCTGCAAGGCTATCATGCCACAGGCCAATGTTAACAGCAACTTTGGCTTCCCTTTGTACATGCCAGGGAGCCGAGACCCGCGACAATCGAAGATCCTCCAAGGTTCGCCGTAGCGGAGACTCCAAAGGCGAAGATGATGTCGTTGAAGTAAGGCCACCCACAGCGAAAGCACCCAGTTGAAGCAGCTCATTAACTAGTGGCACCAGTACTCCAGTCACTATCTGCAATCGAAGTGCCTTACAGATGCATGCCTCTCGTATATCTCGCTTACAATTGGGTAACCGACAGGGCTGCCCGCGAGTCCTCGTTCAGTGCCATGGTTTACGGCAAAGGGACCAACACTAGCTCGACACAAATACAAGGACTTGTAAACCCGGACGCTGCAAAAGACGAAAATCCTGCAATGGACATTTTATATATCGTTGAGGTTCCTTGTGCTGCCTCAGGTATTCCAACTTGAGGCAGGATAGCCACCTATACATACACAACTTGGATACATTCGCACCTAGAGTTGACTCCATTTTCTTTTTGCCTGAAAGTGTTCGAATCCAACTTAAACTCTCCAAGGTCTGAAGTCCAACAGCAATGATGGTAGCGTCAGCGAAGATGCCAACTCTCATGTCTGTCATCGACCTTCGGGCCCCTGCTACTGGGGCTGAACCGTGTCCTCATCCACGAACGAGGAAAAGAAGATGGCATTCCAAAGTATTGACTGGCTGTCTTCGATGCAAGCAGAGGCGAATCAAGTGCAGCGAGGAGCGGCCGCACTGTGCTCGATGCAGCAGACGGGGTCTACCGTGTCCAGGTTACAAGGTCCCTGTGGCCCGCGTCTTCGAATATCGACCGCCGTCAGTCCTCCACTTCGATTGCGAGTTGGACAAAACAAGATACGAATACTTTGTCCAAGTCGGAAGTAAGATTTTGGCGACATTCCAGCTGAACTCGATGCCCTTCTGGACACGCCTCGCACCCCAGCTAGGCCTTCGCCATGCTGCTGTTCGACACGGCTTGACTGCCCTGGGTGCTCTACAGGCTCCCTTCCACAATATCACACTGGCTGAAATGCAAGCACAAGCACGTCCCGAGATCTCTGCGCTGGCCATGTCACATACGCACAAGGCAATGCGCCTGGTTCGGACTGCCGATCCCGTAACATTGCCGATTGAAGTCTCGTTGACCTGTTGCTTGTTGTTTCAGGCCATGCAGTTCTGGATTGAGAAGACGTCTTCAGCCACCATGCACATCATGGCAGCGTATCGAATCCTGCAAGAGAGGTTTGGCACCGACGCATCTTCGTGGATCAGTTCTGTGGACATATCCAGCGATTTTGCCACAACTTTTATTCCCTCGCTGAACGAGCTCATCAACCATGCCTGCACGTTTGCAGACGACTTTCCCCCATCTGGGTCGGGGATCCCGGAAAACTATCATCTCGACTATGATGTGGGTCAGATATCCAACATTTCAGATGCGAGTGGTGCTCTTGATGCAATCGACCGGCTCCTTAAATGTGTTTTGCGAGCAAGTTCGACGCCTGGAACGTCACAATCCCTCGAAAAGAAGATTGTTTTGGCATTCGACTGTCTGGACAGTAAACTACAGGCACTGCACCACACGAATGTCGTCCCAAATGATGGGTTCGATCATGTCCACCTCTGCCTTCACCTCCGAGTGGCCAACGTTATGTTTTGGACGATCGGACAGCCTGACGAGACAGGATTTGACGCATTTCACGCCGACTTTGAGTTCATCGTGAGCTGCTGCAGGAAAATCATACATCTGAACGCTGCTGGTCCTCGAAGAAAGCAGAGCGTTCTGAGTCCGAGTCTCGGGGTCTTGTCCCCTTTGTTTTTCGTGGCAACACGGTGTCGAGAATCAAGGTTGCGTCACGAAGCGCTCAACCTGCTGCACGAAGCGGGTGTCAGTGAAAGGGGATGGACAAGCTGCATGGCCTTTACAACTGCTCGTTTCGTGGTCCATGAGGAAGAGCGTGAACTCCATGATCTCCTTGTTGAAGAAAAAGCCGCGGATCGTATCCATCGCCGGCTGAGGTTGCACGATATCCAAGTCTCTACTCGATCGCGAACAGCACATATCACATACTTTGTCTTCGAGCAAAGCCACCAACACAGAGCATCCCGCCCCCTTGCAACCCCTGCTCCCCAACCCAGGTCTATTCAGTGCAAGGCAAGCATACCTTACCCGTCACACCCATCCGTCGAGATTGATGGTGTGACCTGTCAGATGCCTCGGAAAGTGTTCCAGGCCTGCGGATACTCGAGCATAATGCTCTTCAGGCAGCGGTTGAAATGTCATTGCCTGTGAGAGGAACGACAGAATGTGGGAGCGAGGCGAACGGGGTCTGGCGCGACCTCCGACAGGGCAAGTCAAGTTGTTCCGAATAGATTTGAGGGGCGTTTCTGGTGGTTCGCGGTACCAGAAGCACGACTTGGAAATGGGTGTCAGCACCAGATGTTCAGATCCAACGCGCGCCATAAGTGGGTGGGCTATAATTTCGGAGAGCAGGCTGTGTCCAGAATGACAGAAATACCTTGAGATAGGTTGTGCTTAATACAACTCAATGGCACTGTTGCACTGTCAAAGCATTAGTATAGCACAGGCTAGGTAGAGTGGGATATTGAACTACGGAAAGTTTACCGAGTTTTATATCCGGACTAACATTAATCCGACCTGACTGCCTCATCTTCCGAAACTTGATCAAGCTGATGTCGTACTTTGTGATCACTGAACACTGCTCCATCAAAGTGTTCTTTTTGACGGTGAAGACTGCTGCTGGACGAAACTCGCAAAACGTATCATGACCAAAATTCTCGAACGGCACAGAGCACGACGAGATCGAGGGATATAACGTCTTGAATTCAGCAAACCTTGGTTTCCCTGTCACTCTCTCACATCAACCCCGTGTCGAAAGAAAATGGCGTCGGGCCCTCATACCTTTGTGACCATGGTGGTATGTCTCATTTGCACGCTCTGTCGAATATTCTCGTGTTATTGACCATTTCGCTTCACCTACTGCTGCGGTTAAGATGGCGCGGAAGGAGGAAAATGGGACGTGGGACAAGTTTCCCAACTCGAGCCGTCCATGTTTCTCGTGTACTCGTCCTTCCAGACCCGATCTTGCTTGAGCTTGTCTCAATTTCCAGATAAAACGCCAAATGGCGCTTGATGCTTTCGCGATTGGAATGTTTCTCTTGCAAAGTCCTTTGTCCACACTACTTTTGCCGTCCCGGCGTTAGGAAAGCCTCAAATATTGACTGGATACCGTCCACTTTCTAGGTCTTTTCCCCGGAGAAATTCCAGGGAAACCCCTTGGCCGTCGTTTCCGTCCATGGGAACGCGCTCTCCCAAAAACGCAAGGCGCAGATCGCAAGGGAGTTCAGGTTCTCGGAGACGGCCTTTTTGCATGATGCTCCCGGTCCCGGTCAACCCCGGCTACTGGAGATCTTCTCGGAGACTGGGGAGGAGTTGCCTTTTGCCGGACATCCTGTAAGTCTCGCAACACGGAGAGCTGTGGCGTCGGTGGTGAAAATGGGATCGGACTGACACAACTTACTAGGTCATCGGAGCAGCGCATTATGTGCGTTCACTATGGTCCTGCACTGAGTGTGAGAAGTGCTAATCTTACCCCATCAGATATTCAGCTATCTCGAGAGAATGCACTACGGTGGCCCCGCTGATCGAGACACTCAAAAACAGACCGCCGTGCTGCTGACAAAGGCCGGCCGTATACCTGTCTTTTTCAATCCTTACCGTCAAGTGGCTGCCTGCGCAGTCCCCTTCAACTTCCACGTACACTCCCATCGCGTTCCGATCAACAATATCATCTCCACACAGCCGCATATTCAAATCGTCCCGACGATTGACAAGGAAAGGGACAAGACCTTTCCTCTGGTCTCGATTGTCAAGGGCATGTCGTTTGTCCTCGTCGACCTCTCTGATAATGCCGAGATTTTTGGCGCCCTGCAGGCAGCTAAGTCGCCGGAGGCCGAGCTGGATGCTGAGTGGTCACCGAGTTTCGTGGGATGTATGTATTATAGAGTCCTCGCAAAGTCGGAACAGCCTGGAGAACCAGCTATTCATAATATCCAAGCAAGGATGATTTCCCACGGCATTGAGGATCCGGGGACTGGGAGTGCGTGTTGCGCTCTGGCTTGTTATCTGGCATTGGGCAGCGCAGGCCCAGGCGCTTCACCAGAGTCGGAGAAACCTGCGGAGGAGGCAGCGGGCAACGGAAAAGACGAGTCCGAAATCGCAAAGAAAACAGAGGAACTGAAGCTGGGAGAGGCAAAGACTGAGAGGAAAGTATTTGGCATCCAACAGGGTGTAGAAATGGGGAGGCTGAGCACCATCGCAGTCGAGGTGGACGTCAAGACCGATGCGCAAGGCAAGACCAGCATCACGAATGTGATTCTATCGGGCAGGGCGAATTTGCATCTGAAAGGGGAAATTCTGGGTTTCTAATCCGTCAAGCGCAAGCCATGGCACGGTCCACAGACTAGTGACATGAGGAAAGGGGGCTGCGCGCTTGGAGCACTGAGTTTTAGATTTCTCCTGGCCAGGTAGAAGTCGGATAGTGTCGACACCGAGGACGAGCCAGCATGCCTTGCGCGGGTCGCCCAGATCCGTCTACGGAGCAAAGATGGTTCCGCCCACGTTGCAACGTTAATTGACAAGCTTTACGTGGCTCAGGTTATTGTGTAACATGGGACTGAATGCTGGTACTCGGTGCTTGCTTCATCTGAGCAGGGTGAAGCGAGAGCCTCGGCCCTTGACGCAATCATAGAGAGTAGGGTAGAAGGGGCCTCGATGGCCGTTTTCCGCGCTCGCACGACGTAAGACCTGAGGAGAACGGCCGCATCTAAGTCTTTTCCCTCGGGGTTCACTCACTAAGGGGGAAATAGTCGAACACTGGTTGAGGAGCTCGAACCATGGGGGCGCTTCAAGCTGAGTCCGGAGAGTTGGCGATTCGGCAATCGGCACAGACAAAGCTTGACCAAAGCTTGAGTGCGAGCCGCATCCGTGTGACTGGCAGGGGGAATTTTTTCACGATCGTGGAGTACTCCGTAAAAGCTAAGAGATGGCAGCTGGGTGCTTGTCAAATGATTATTTTTAGGAGGTGGGAGAATGTGGTCCAGGCGGTTGCAGATGGCGGAATCGGGAAGGTACGAGAACCTCTAACGGAGGGGCTGGAGGGTAGAAGTGGAGGCATTAATGACAGTTTAAACAAGATACTAGAAGTAAGGCGGACATTGCAGGAGGAGGGTTTGTGTTTTTGCTACTCAAACTCCAGACCCGTAATATGGAGGTTGGAGGAGGAATTGCTGGGAGGCGATATGACGTCGCCAGGAGAAGGACAGGAGTTTCTAGTGATTCACCAAGACACGCTAAACGCGGCTGGTGGTCGTTTAGCAGACAAATCAACCCATATATGGCTAGCTCCCGTAAATGGTGCAACATTGCTAGGACCTCGAACTACCAATTGGGTGGCCTCACTCCAGGCTTCGCTACAGCCGCCCGTTTCAGACACGCCTGTTTCCCTGGATTCTCCGACACTTCTCGAAACCCTCTCAGCTTCACCTTGGTCCCTTCTTCATTCTCCCTTCTCGCCCACCCTGTCTCGCCTCTAGGTGAGCTAATTGTGTTTCCAAAACATTGGCAATGCTTGATCGCCCTCCCAACCATGCTGCGGCGCCATGTTGCGACCAACCTGTAACCTTCGAGGCTGGCACTATGCCCTCCCTGACCTGACGCACGGGGACACCTAGAGAGCCTCTTCTGTGTCATCTTCCATCCTGGAAACATTTGCAGCCTCAGACGAAATCACCATGGACCACACACCCATCTTCCCCCCAACGACGTTACGGTCCGAAGAGACCTGAGACCTGTGCCAAGCAGAATGCATAAGAGGTCGGTTTTTCCTTCGCATCAATGTGTTCTTCTCTTCATCGTGGCAGTGCCTCATACATTCCTTTCGCAGCAATTGAATTGCGACCGTTCGAAGCAACTTTTTTTCAACGCACACTCCTTTTTTTTCTGGTTCAGACCGCGTTGACCGCGAAGTCTCTCGTTCGATTGCTATCCCTCTGAAAAATCATCTTTTTGATCCCGCACTCCCAAGTCCAAAACTCCCAAAGAAGGCTTGTTTGATATAACAAAAATCCCCCGAACCGACACAATGAAGACATCTCAACTTTTGACCTTGGCAGTTGCCACTTTCGGCCTCACGACAGGCGCCCTTGCTCAGCGCAACCGTGGTGGAAACAATGGCGGGAATGCCGGAGGTGCAGCGACAACCTCCGCAAACGCCGCGGCTTCTACCACTGCTGCGGCTGCAGGAGG
>WJFF01000049.1:76698-92068 GCA_011800825.1 Fonsecaea pugnacius | reverse complement strand
TGGTGCTGCCACCACGTCGGCCGCTTCTTCTACTCAAACCGGTACAACTGACTCAAACTCTACGACAGGAGGCAACACCGGGTTTGGTCGTGGAGGCAGATTCGGCGGTGGCCGAGGCCGCTACGGCCGCGGGCGTGGACGATTCGCCGCTCGAGACCTCATTGCATGAATTTGATTCTGTCAATGTGTGATGACGCCAGAAAAACACCGGACCAAAAAGGGGGAACAGGTTTGTTATCTTGATCGTTCCCACATGACGCAGCATTTTTTATCTCTTTACTTTCTTTTCTATGTCATAGAGTGTATAACCAGAATCAGTCTTTCTGCTTTGGGGGAGAAGGGTCAGCAGACGCCAGGAATCCGGTCAAGTGTGTTTTGGCGGGAAAAACACGAGCGAGAGAAGCAAAAAGTCGTTCGGTGCGAGCGACCACAGAACTCTGATTTGGAGGCGGGCGTGCGGGATCGAGCAAGGCTCGCCAGGAAAATTACCTTTGTGCATTGTGGATAGCGGACTAGCCAGCAAGCTGAATTGAATCGGGAGACTCGGACCAGAACAAACCAGGACTCATAATTCCATTTCATGAGTGACGGCAACGTATCCTGTAGGAGACTGGTGGGGTCTACCGGGGACACTTACGAGTGTACTAATAAACTTGTATCCGATTATGAGGCACACATACACGTATACTTCGTTTGGTCGAGGTCTACCGAGTACTCGGTAGACTGGTTCAGATGCTCGCCCCCAACCCCAGGCCAGGCTCTCGCCCAATCGATCCAGGTGACGCGGTCGCTCGCCCCTTGAAACACCACCCAGATCCCACACGGAGGTCGAGTTCGTCTCAGAACGCAGTCCAGTCATTTCGGCTCTGAGCGTCTCCGGTCTCGTCGTCGAAATTCCAGATGATTTAGTAATCGAGTCTGTCGCACTTCTTTTGCATCTTTGTGCCCCATCAATCGATCGTCGCCGTTGAGGGTCATGGTGGACGTGTCAAGGCTGGGTCAGGACACGGTTAGACCATGTGGTCTGCAACGGCGATGATTCATGTGAGAGAGTGATCGACAGCACGTCTCTCGTAAAGGCAAAGAATACTCGGTATGCCATGATGTTTTCATTTTGTGAACATTATGCTCCAGTGAGTGACGCGTCAATGAGTCCTGGTCGCTGAGACGGCCACACGGCCTGATACAGTACATGGTCTTATGGTCAATCGTACAAATTGCGCTACTGATCAAATGTTCGAACGTAATATCTTTTCCCACTGACGTCATATCCCAAAAATCTCTCCCGTGAGCACATTGGCACAACTGACTCGTCGAGGTCGTGTCACCAACCTCTGTGATCCTCAGCGTCCAATATTGGTACCTTAACATCTCCTTGCTTGCTACTCGCTGCCTGAAGCCAGGGAGGATTGAGACCCCGGACGCACACCTACCGAGACCCGCATCCCCGCATCGACCAGTCGTATATTTGCGGAGTTGCTTGGGGCCTGGACGTTCTTCACAGACCTGTCAAGGCAACATGTGTGGATCGCTCGACAGACTTATTCCGAGGCATGGAGTCGGTAGGACTATCTGAGCAAGGCGGCGGATATGGAAGGCGTCCTTCGTACACTAGGTGACTCGGTGGTGTCGAGAACGAACCCCGCCTCTCTTCTTGATGGGCACCTTGTCTACATATGGTCAGCATTTATCTGACCGCTGCAAGGGAGCAGAATGTTCCTCCCAGGAGGGTATTTCCCTTGAGACTCCGGCATCTATCACATAGCCATGGTCCTCTCCTTGATCCAGATCGCCGCAGCGGGCACTGTGCTGGGCGTGGTGTCCCATCTGGCATACTTCATCCATGGGGAACACCATCGTCAAGCATTTCAGTATTTTGTGGCCTTCGTGACGTTTCCTGTCATCGCCACTGTAGCGCAGCTCACCCTCGGGGTCCCTGTGGTGTTGGCTGTCCAGCAGACGGCCGTTTTCTACACGACCTACCTGACCGGATTATACTCGAGCCTGTTCCTCTACAGAGCTTTCTTCCACCGACTGCACTCTTTTCCCGGCCCGTTTGGCGCAAAGATATCGAAACTATGGCACGTGTGGAAGGTGGCTCCGCACGTTGATAATTACAAGCACCTGACCAGAATGCACGAGAAATACGGGACCTTTGTTCGCACGGGTTCGTGGCAAAATGCAGATGCGAGGTCGTCGCCTTTTTACTGATTGAGCTCCCAGGACCCAATGAAATCTCCACGATCCATCCCGATGCGGTCGAAGTGTTCTATGGAGCCTCCTCCAAATGCACCAAAACCGCTTGGTATGAGGGCAATTCTGAGTTGACCTCGATGCATTCGACCCGGTCAAGACAATATCATGACCTCCGACGGAAAGCCTGGGCTCGAGGATTCACTCAGAACTGTAAGGAACTGCTTTTGGTGTTAAGCTTCTCCGACTAAACGTGTCAAGCACTACGAGAATACGAACCTCGCGTCGAACGGTACACCCAAAGCCTCGTCGAACAGATCCGCGCCTTTTCCGGGCAGCCTGTCAACGCCGCACAGTGGTTCAACTACTACAGCTTCGATGTCATGGGAGATCTGGCCTATGCCAAAGACTTTGACATGCTCAAGAGTGGGCAGAAGCACTGGGCCATAGAGATCCTTAACGCTGGGCAGCGCGGGATTGGAATCTTTGGACCTGTGCCATGGCTGTTCATCATCCTCGAGAAGTTCCCACCGATCACCAAGGAGTTCCGAAAGTTTATCAAGTTCTGCGAAGACATGATGGAGGAAAGAATGAAAATGAAGGTCGGCAAACCAGACATATCATCCTGGATCTTGCAGTCTCCCCCCATGACGGGGACCGGCTACAGTGAACGTGCCTGGCTCACTGGCGATTCACGGCTCATTATTGTGGCGGGAAGTGACACGACTGCTGCGACGTTGACTCATCTTTTCTTTCATCTGGCCAAAGATCAATCTCAAATCGAACGCTTGCGGGAAGAGGTTCAGTCCTTGAACGGCGATCTCCAAGCCTCGAAGTTGCTCACTCTCAAACATTTGAACGGTGCAATCAATGAGGCGCTCAGGCTTCATCCACCCGTCCCCGGTGGTGTTACCCGGCTAACGCCGGCCGAAGGCGTTACCGTGGGAGGCACGTATATTCCTGGTAACGTCAATGTGTGGGCGCCATTATATCCTTTGTTCCGATGTGAGTTGACCTCCTCTGGATGTGTGGGACCGGCGCTAAAGATGAATTCCCCAGCTCCAGAATGCTATGTATATCCGGACGACTTCATTCCCGAACGATGGTAAGAACGGCCAAAGATGCTGGCAATACACTTGACTAATGGCGTTATCAGGTATAGCAAGCCAGAATTGCTCAAGCGCGGCGACGCATTTGCCCCCTTCCTCATTGGTGAGCATGGAGCCTGATCTCATTGTTACGCCTCTGAATTGACATGTTCTCGGTAGGACCGTATTCTTGTATCGGCAAACAGCTTGCTTTGATGGAAATCCGCTCAGTGACCGCCCAGATCCTATTGAATTTCGACATCGCACTCGGACCTGGTGAGGATGGAACCGCGCTGCTTGAGAAGACGCTGGATACTTTTACTCTGGAGCTGGCGCCCCTGAGTCTGTGCTTCATGCCACGAAAGCAAGAGGTTGAAGCTTGAAGAGACAGGAGGTCTGGATCGTGTCATGACGGAAAGAATGCTGCCACATTCGACCTGTATTCTCCAAAACGTCGGTTTTTTTTCGTGCAGATATCATGATGTATCCATTTCTTCAGTCAGACTTGGAATGGGTTCGTACAATTGACAAATACTGTGCCAATTGATGCCTGCCATATGTCTGTTGATCACCTCGACGAGTCAGATCTTCCCAATCTATGCCCTCCGACATCCCCAGATTGGAGCAATCATCTACGGATTTATCAGCATGATTAGAAAATCTCTCTCATTGAAACTTCGGCGGCCAGGGCGCGTGGTGATGAAGCTCCAGGCACCGCCAGGCAGAAGGACGGAAAATACGAAGGTACAGGGGATTGAGAGGCACGCACGCCAGATCAGCTGATGGCGCGTTTTGTAGATCCCGAACTTCCATCATGAGTACGAGGTACACTTCGTCAGAGGAGACCCTGAGCAACACAACGTTCGTATCGGGGAATGGAATACGTCGGCAACGGGGCAATTCAGCCCAGCTGCCTGGAATGCATGCATTTGCGCGCCACTGTATACGAGGACCAGCGACCAGTTGGTCAAGAGACTTTTAAAGGTGGAAGGGGATTATAAAAGAGCTGAGGTGTAAGGTGATTTGGATTCTGCTTCTTGTAACTTTCTTCAGCGAACAAAGTGTGAGGATAGCAACTCGTCTATCTTGTCCACAAACCGCAGTTCCGTCTCTTCTATTGTTCACTGCGAAACGCACATCGTGTTCAAATCCCTACAAGTCTTATCAGCAGAAGACAAGATCAAAATGGCCAATATCAAGGTGATATTAGAGATCCTGCCTGTCCCCCCTCCCTTCTGTTCTCTTCCTCTCCCCCGACGCCCGACTGGTTTGTCTTTTGCTAACCCGCCATTACCTTCAAAGATCGTCTCGCAGGCCGAATACCTCCCTCTCCGCTTGTCCCTCCTCGAGGCCGAAAAGGAGAACACCAGGGCCCGCGACAAGCTCGCTCACCAACGCCGATCTCTCCCTGTGGTCGAGGTGACGACCCCGTACACCTTCACCAGCGAGGATGGGAAGGAGGTCAGCCTGGCAGACCTTTTTGACGGACGACCACAGCTCATCATCTACCACTTGATGTTCAGCCCGGACTGGGACGCCGCATGCCCCAGCTGCTCTCTGTTGGGCGACTCGGTCCCAGACCTGCGCCATCTGAACGGCCACTCGACCACGTTCGTCGCCGTGAGCCGTGCCCCGATCGACAAGATCCGGGCGTACAAGAAGCGCATGGGCTGGACGTTTCCCTGGGTCTCGTCGTTCGGGTCGAGCTTCAACTACGACTTTGGCGCCACGCAGGACGAGGCCGTCAAGCCCGTCGAGTACAACTTCAAGGACAAGTCGGAGATGGAGAGGCGCGGGCTCGCCCACTTCGCGACGGGCGAGCAGCCAGGCCACTCGGTGTTTGTGCTCGGCGGCCGGCTGACCGGCATCGGCGACGAGGAGGGCAAGGTCTACCACAGCTATAGCAGCTACGCCCGCGGTGGGGAGCCCATCATCAACACCTTCACCTGGCTGGACATGACCCCGTTGGGCAGACAGGACGGACTCAGTGGCGTTGGCGGACTGGGGTTTAAAAGGCACGATGAGTATACCGCCGAGGACTTGAAGGGGTTACCCATTGCGAAAATCGGGGCTTGAAGAGCGGGATAATATCAGTGTAACCGAGAATGTTGGATTGGGCATATCGCAGTACATATGCCAGTTTCTAGTATTCGGCTCCCAGAATGCAAATGGGGTTTTCGGGCCTTTTACGCACCAAGATGGGTCACTTTTTATACATGCCATGTTGTTGACCCTGTAACATGCCGCGGGTGTCTCCCTAGTCTCTCTCGTTGTCCGTCCCTGCATCGAGTAAACCTTGCATGTGTCGCACCCGAGCCTTCTGGGAGAAGACCGTCGATTAAGCGGTCCTTGGTGTTGTCTTTCTCTGGGTTCCGGGTGCTGTCAATATCAGTCCTTCCTTGACTGGGCAAAGAAGTGTCACCCAGCCTATCGAACCTTTTGGACCTCGCGTCTTCTCCTCCTCTTTCTGGAACCTCCATGTGCAGACCACGCATTGTTGGCTCGGTTGCCCACCGTTCGAGATCGTCGCTCGGCGCCTCTGTACCTACAGCCTTGATTGCGCCTACGAGTTATGCAAGTTGAGTCATCGCTCGCCAAATCGCCGTCCGGGTAGCCCATCCGATTGGCACAGTCGACGGCGGTCTCCTCGCTAAGAGTCCGAGTTCACCTACAGGTACCGAGTACTTAGGGGGTTTCAAGGCACTAATCACTGGCGAGGAAAACAGGGTAGTGCTTACAAAGAATTAAGCATAGGGCTGGGTACATATCTTGCTAGGGTGGTTCAAGGGGCTATTTTCGGTATGAGGACTCGGTGCGTCGTGAGTTTCGACTCTATATGTTCTTCACTTCGCGTGTGGCTTTCTCTTATTCCTTCTCACATTCTTATAGGCTTTCTCTTCCGTTGCCCCAGGTCATGAAGATGTGTCTAGCCGTTGCGTCTCGATGATACCTCCCCGCCGAGGCCGCAGCCTCTTCCTAGTCAACCCTCACTCTACTCTATCATGTTCATCACATACACGCATGTGGACCAGCTGAAGTCGCGCGCCAAAAAATGGCAGGTCAGCTCCTACCAGAACCAGCGGCGCAAGGAACTCAAGGCCACTCTGCCCGCGACGGACAAGTCTGCTCAGTCCAAGAGGCCCAAGGTCCTAACTTGGAAGCAAATCCCCCAGGAAGCTGGAAATGTGGGCTGGGATCAGACTGAAGGCAGATCAACGGCGCCCAGCTGGGATGACGACGATGATGGTGTCAAGAGCGAAGATGTGCGCGTGGCAGTCGTCTCGTGGGAGCATCATCTACAAGCAGCCCCGGGGAGTCTCCGTAGCGATCCTTTCAATTCCTATCCCATCCAGTCTTCCGGCCGAGTGCAGTTGACGGTGGACTACTGTACGCCCGTTTCCTTGGTCACGGCTCCTATCCTCCCCGACGCCGATCTATCGCAGGCGGACGCAACGACAACAACTAATGCTTCGCAGACACGCAGATCTATGCGCCCATGAACCTGGGCAACTATCGGGACGACCATGGGGGCAACTGGCTCTTGTCCCACCTCTTCCGAATGGCCGTGCAGGCCGACCTGCTCTTTGAGGCAACCATGCTGTTCGTATGGAGTCAGCTACCCGCGAGTCAACTGGGTTCTTCTCCGGAAGAGCTCCAGCAGACCTTATTGAGCCTTCGAGGGAGCGTGATGCGGAAGCTCCATCATCGTCTTACCGTGCCGCGGTTGTGTTGCGACGATGTGACCATCCACACGGTCTTAGCGTTGATGGCTGGCGATGTAAGCAGTTTCTTGGATCTCTCTTTCTTGTGCCTACTGCATCCATGCTCTAAGATCTCGAGAGAGTGTTGATTCATGTGCCTCGCTCGACAGTTCCATCGCGGACAAGATGACCACGTCGAGCTACACCGAGAAGGACTGCGGCGCATTGTCGATCTGCGTGGCGGCTTGTCAACCAGTGACATGCCGCCTCAAACGCGATATTCTGTCACTGCGTGAGTAATCCAGAACTTTTAAACCCAAGTCCCATATGTCTAATGGTCCCCCTTATTGACACACACCCTGACAGGACTGAGATGATGTGCGACTATGCGATCCAGAGGCGCAGTCGCTCCCCCAAAACCAACATCACCCCGGACAGCACGCTGACGTATCCAACCCACCCGTTCCCGCCATCTCTCTCCAAAGTCCTGTCGGCCCTTCCCGAGGGATTCAGCGACCTGGCCCTGAAAACGCGACTGTCGGTCCAGGTGATCCGCCTTCTCTACCGCATGACCAAGACGGTCGAGAAAGGCCCCGCAGAGTTCCCCGTGGACACGTCCATCGCCGTCGAGATGATGCGGCTGTCGATGGACTCGGGCGCCCGGCCGCTCGAGAAAGCCATTGTGACGCTGAGCTTCGTCTTTGGCCGGTTCCTGTTCGACCTCACCACCAAGGGGAGCGGGCCCGTCAACAGCTCACGACGCACGTATCAGTCCATGGAGACGACGCTGCGCTCGCTGTGCCAGTCCACCTTTGAGCAGCTGCACCCCGCCGACGGCGCGGGGCGTGACTTTGTCGCCTGGGCCGTCTTTCTCCTCGCTTCTGCGGGCGTCGACTACGGCGTCCCGGCGTCCATGCAGCACGACATGCTCCGGCGCCTTTACGTCAGCGTCCCGGCCGTGAGGCGGTCCGAGGCCTTTTTCGAAATGCTCCGCAAGTTCCTGTGGCATGAGAAGCTCGAGCCTTGTGCGCAAGAGCTGTGGGAACGGATGATGGAACAGAACAACACACTCCAAGCTGACAAAGAGCGAAAATGCCAATCAAAATGAAAAGAAAGGAAGAGAGACAAAAGAGGGGAGGGACTTTGAGATAAAAAGATTTCAAATCAACTTGCTTTTTCTTTTCTTTTCTCCCGCAACCTCTTTCTCGGCTGGTTCTTAGGGTTTGGATAGGGAGCTTCCAGATCTTTGTTTCATGATCGAGTACTTTGCCTGGCATTATGGCGTTATGGCGTTATTAGAGCGTATATCTGAAGCCCTTGTTGTCCAACTCCGTGACGTCGTGCATGCCCATTTCAATGGCCTCTTTCTCTTCATCCCCTTCCACCACGCCCGACGCGGCGGCCTCGCGATCCCGTCTCTTGTTCTCGAGGAACATGTAGATGTACAAGACGACGATTGCCACCAGCTTGATCGTGTACCCGACCAGCATGGCCACGTAGGCGGAGTGATATCGCGGCGCCTCGCTCGACTTGAAGGTCTGCGGCCTGTCGGGTTTTGCGTGGTTAGTTAAAAGTATTCCAACCATTGCGGCACAGTTTCGTCGTTGAAAACAATGTCAAGAAGAGAAAAGAAAAGGAAGGGAGGGGGGATCTCTGGTTATTTCGGGAGGCTAGGGGGAAAAAGAATAATAAAAAATCCTCACCCAATAATATTGCCGACGCAGTAGCCAGTGAAAAGAATGGCAGCTGTGAGTTGCTTCTTGGTATACCCGGCGACATTGGAGCTGACCATGGTCAAACTCATGCTGAAGCCCAGGCCTTGGAAAAAGCACAACCACAGCCCGACCATCCGGCCCCATTTGTTGCTGTCGGGCAACCCGACGAGTAGTGAAGACCCCACGATGCAAATCGTGTTGGCCACGATCATGGTGGGGCATCTGAGATTCGGCCACTTGGAGCATATGATGCCTCCGCCGAGGAGTGCGAGGAACTGGACCGCGCCGCCTGGGATCTGAAGATACTGCGTCCCCAAAGTGTCGACATTGAACGATTTGATCACCAGCGAAGTGAATTGAGTGATCGCCGAATTTGGGACCTGCGCGCCGACGGCCATGACGGACAAGATCCACGTCTTGGGGTCTCTGAACGTCTGCCACATCTGGTACGACTTGAAATGACGGTTCTTGATGCCCTGTCGGTTGGCGGAGACACGCTTCGCGGCAATCACTTTCTCGTCGTCGGTCAGGAATTTGGCAGTCGAAGGAAGATCCGGGAGCATGATCAGGGCGAGGATGCCCAGAGCGATGCTGATGCTGCCGAATATGATAAAGACGTACATCCAGCGTGGTAGCCCGGTTGTGATATGGCCAACAGCATAGCCGATCAAGCTCGATATGCTGTCAGTATCCTGATTTGAAAGAATGACCCAAGAAAACTCACCCGCCAAACATGGTTGCAATGCCATTTGTGCAATAATAAGCCTCCAGTCTCAGAGGTTGCTCCAGCGATGTGTACCAGATGCTCATAATGAGAATGAACCCGGGGTTCACGAACGCCTCAAGTGTACCAAGCAGAAAGCGGTTGACAGCGATGCCGGCAAAACTTGAACATGCCGGCGTTGTGATCAGGATAATCCCCCAGGCGATCGTGGTGGCCCCAATCACCTTTCCGACTCGAAGTCTTTGTAAGAGATACCCTGCCGGATACTGCGCCCACAGATAACCTGAGATGTTCAGCGGCGTAACTCTTGAGGTCGGGGCCGGCTCTTACCGAAGTAGAAGATGGAGCCTAACCAGGAGTAATCTTGGCCGTGTAGATTCGTGCCCTTTTGCAAACCGTACACACTCGCATAGTTGATGCCATTCTTGTCGAGATACTGTAGCAAGTAGATGAGAAACAAGATAGGGACTAGTCGCACGTCAAGCTTTCGCAGCACCCTTTTGGATTCAGCCGGGTCGAGTTCTTGATCATCACTCCGTTTGTACAGATGATAGACATCGTCGAGGTCGGCGGAATTGGTTGGAGAACTGGCGACCGAAGCAGGACTAGACTGGACGGCAGTGATCTTGTCGGCTTCAATCGAAGCTTCGTTGGCGGCCATCTTGTCCCTCTGCTTGAGAAATAAGAATATTGTGGTCTGGGAAATGCCATTGGCGCCGAGATATAAGTAACTTCAGCTTTTCTTGGACCTTTTTGTCGTGGATCATTGTTACAATCACACTGCAACGTCGTCGGTCATCTCCAGAAATTCTTCCACTGGCAGCATCTTCCGCCTGCGACTGATGCGTTGTCTTTGGACATTTGGTGGCCATGATACCATATCGACATATGATCACGACATCCGCTAATGCCCAATCAGGAAAGGGATCTCCACGACAGCATGTATTTGAGCCAACAGTTGAGTCCATAGCAATCGCACGCCCCTCGGTTCTGAAGAGACGCTTGGCAGAGGCCAGGTCTGTGTGTGACCAAGTGAGTAGCTTGTTGTCGATATAGGAAGGAGGAATGACTGAGACAAAAAATCTATGTCTCGATCCTGGGTCTAGATCGGTGAACACCCGGTGTAGTTTCGGTGAGAGATCCGTATGGCACGCGAGATTTTGTGTAAGAAATCCCATCTATTGTATGTCTATTAGCATGGAGTTGTGCCGCGAAAGTATGTACCCAAGTGTTTGCATGCAGAGGTCCGCCCTGGTCAAGGGGGATGGTACGTGATGGCAGGAGATCGATCACGCGAGTCAAGGGTCTCTCATGTGTTCGGTGCGATCCTGGTCAGCATGGGTGGAGTGCCGTTGCCATCCCCATACACTCCACTCGCAAAGACGTTCGTCGTCCCAGATGTCAAGGTCGGCCTGCTCACGACCTTCATGAATTGCTTCAAGACCACCCTTTTCCAGAAGCTGCCACAACTCCCGGATCTGATCCAGGTAAGCCACACGCATTGGGTATGTCAAAACCACCCTCGACGATGGTCCTGGAGCCAGCCACCGGAGTATCGTTTTGGAGAGCAACTCGGGGTGCTCCTCCGAGTAGATGGTGTCTGCTGCGAGGATAACGTGGGCTTTGTCCTTTTCCGCGTGGTATAGTGTACCACCTTGGATGGCAAGAGTCCCCGGGTTGCTCCAGTCTAATGAGCCACACTCAACAACAGCCTTCACGGTCGCCGCGTTTAGTTTGACATTGGCAGCCAATCCAGGTACAATCGGCGGCAGGTCTGTAAGGATCACTGGTGATTTCCACAGCGCCGCCGCAGTCAGGCCGACAAGACCGGTACCCGCGCCGAGTTCTAGGACCGCTATGGGAGCGAGGGAGGAAACATCGATAGACAATTTATGGAGCAAACTCGCAAGCACAAAGGACGATGCCCAGGTCTGTAGGCTGAGGCCTTGTGCGCGCAAGGCTGGTTCTGCTATATTGAGACAAATGTTCACATCCCTTCCGCTCGGGATGGAAAAGTGTCGAAGCATTTGAGAAACAAGTGGTTTGAAACGGCTTATCTATAGACGTCTTGAGCAGAAACAATGAGCTACGACCAAGAGTTTGTGAAGTCTTATCAAAGTGCTCGGAATTTCGTCCGAAAACCTGCAATATTAAAGTCGATCACGTGGTTTTGATACGGACGACCAAGAGCGCCAAGGCGAAAGCGCAGTTTGTGCTTCCGTCGTTTTACTCCGACGTAGACTTTAGTGCGCAGTTCTGCAGCTTCAACGAATCCCAAAACTTCCATCTCAATCTGGTCACGAGAATCTTTCAGTTCAGTTCAAGTCCAACGCAGGGACTCGTTTGTCCCTACCACACAAGATGGCATCCGCGGGTCGCGCCTCAAAATCAATATGCAGCGGACTTGCTGCTGCTATAAGACCTAGATATGTCTGTCGGACATGCAAACATCAACTCCTGCAACGCGAAGGACAGCAAGCCAGACAATCCTCCAGCCTGTCGTCAAGAGACTGCATGCGACGTGGCACGGGCCTTACGAACGTACAGCGCCGCCAGGTCTCCTTCAACTCTCTCAATCGCTCTGAACCTTCCAAACAGCAATCACCGCCTGAGGACGCTGCAACTACTGCGCCAATTGAGCACTATGTTGAAGCCACTACTTGGGACGGACTGGAACATGTAGGCCATCAGGGGCATTGGAGAGACCTTCCTCCTAATCCCAAAGACGACTATGAACCGTAAGTATTCCGCACCTCAATTGCACATCCCCAGGTGATCTAAATCGGATGTGTCTAGCTGGCTCGATCCAACCACCACGACGCCTCTCCAACGCGACGAATTTCTCTCATTCCTTTACATTTCCGTCGTCGAATGTTTGGCGTACAAGCAACTCGGAAAAGATCCGACCATTCTTTTTGAACAGGGTCCGCCTGACTTCCACGGCGACATGACGTCTCTAAAGATCAAACTGTCGAGCTCTGGGTTTGTGTCACATCTCGAAGATCCAAGCGGTGTCCTACAGAAAGCTAGCGAAGCGCCGAGGCCCGAGTCGGAGAGGCAAGAAGAGATCGAACTTTCCATACCAGAGGTGGAAGAGCAGCTCGCTGGCGCAAAGTTTGACTTTAGCGATCCCCTCACGTTTGCTGTACGTTTTGTCCCTAGAGTTCTTCTTGGGTCCTTTGCCTTCTTTCTGTCCTCAAGGCTTGCTGAACCGAGCTGACCCCTCGTCATAGATTGTCAAGCGCTTTTCCCAACTCACCTCCCACCGCGTCCCTGATCCTCTTCTCAATACCATCTTACGCGGCAACAAGACCCTAACCACATTTGTGGACCTACTTACTCAAACCGCGAAGCCAAAACCTAAAAAATTCGCAGAGTTGTTATTAGCCAAGCAGAAGAAGGCACTAGATTTCGCAGCTAAGGAGAGAATCCATGCCGAGATTAAGGGGACGCCAATACCCGAGCACACAGAGAAAGCAGTCTCTGGACAACAGGATAATGTAATCCAGAAAACCAAGGAGAAGCAGCGGCAGAAATTCCAGCCCCTAGGCCCCAACGTGATGATATTCCCCCGCCGCGAGACGGAGGTTGACCGCGAAATGGAAGTCGGGCGCTGGAAGGTCATCAAGCGCGAGCTCGAGAATCGCAGTCTACCAGTGTACCCTCTTCCGAGGTTGGTGCCGGAGGGTGAAGCGTGGAGGAACGAAGAAACGGAAGGGGGAGTTAGGCAGAGGAATTTGTGAATGCAAGTCGAAACTGCAGGTCACCGCCAACACCGCGTCAAACCCCTCCGGTCGAGACTCACTGCGGAAGTTAAAATGGAATCAAATGAATGACTTGTGGGTTCTAAAAGAGGATGCAGAGATCACTCCCCTGGAAGTCAGGGAAAGACTGTACAAAAAATAGAAAGAAAATGTAACATTGGCACTATATATTCTCTTACATTCCCGAAAACACCAGTCCCTTCGGTAGTTTCATGCAATACAAAACTTTTGACAATGTATGGAGAACGCAAATGCTATGGTGTGACCGACCGCTGAAGACAGATATATACAGATTCGTTCCGCCAGCTTTTCACCAGCCGTGGATTTGAGATTTTGCGCTTTCCTCCCAAAATGCAAAACGACGACGCTAGTATATGAAGATTAGTAAATTCGGCGGACGATTGGCTATGGCCGGGTCTGCGATGCAGTGGTTGGGTAGTGTGAGCCGAAAGCAGTGGCTGATAAGTGCTTCTCTTATTTGTCCCAATGAGGCTCGGAAGAATCAAGAGTTCACTGGCAGAACAATGCAGTTACGGCGTAGTAACGGCGACCCGGCGACGCCGGCGTGACTCTCGTGGGATCGAGCAGGACGAGGCTCAAGGGATATCAGCCAGCAGAGAGATCTTACTCTCTGACAAAGAGGCCGGCCATGCCCATACCAGTACCGATGCACATGCTCACAATGCCGACCTGTCCCTCTTGTAATTGCGGCATCAAGGTCGCGAGCTGTCTCGTTCCAGTCATACCCAATGGGTGACCCAAAGCAATCGCTCCGCCTCTTGGGTTGACCACGTCGGTATCCAATCCTAGCTTACGAATGCAATACAAAGCTTGACTTGCAAAGGCCTCGTTGATCTCCCAGATATTGACATCCTCTTTCGTTAAGCCGGTATAGTCGAGGAGCTTCGGGATGACCACAGCAGGACCAATGCCCATCTCGTCAGGCCTGCAGCCGGCGACCTTGGTACCTGCCCACTTCCCAATGATACTCTTGGTGAGACCGAGCTCAGTGGCCGTTGACCGGCGCATGAGCAACGTTGCAGCAGCGCCGTCCGAAATCTGGCTGGAGTTGCCCGCTGTTGAAGACCCATCTTGTGAGAAAGCCGGTTTTAGTTTAGCCATCTTCTCAAGGCTGGCATCGTGTCTGATACCGTCATCTTTGTCAACCACAACTTCTTTGGGTGGTGCATCAGGATGCTCTGGTGCGTATTGTCTGACCTTGACAGGAATGATTTCTGAGTCAAACAGGCCGGATTTCTGTGCCTTGGAAGCTCTGCGATGCGATTCGGCGGCAAAGGCATCTTGGTCTTGTCTATTCACCCCATACCTCTTTGCCACATTTTCGCTGGTGAGGCCCATGGGCATGATGCAATCTTGTACATTGTCAATGGGGCTGTTCCTGAGTTCGTCCCAGAGCATAGTGGGGATCGCCTTGCTTCCGTAATTCTTTGTCATGCTCTCCATGCCTGCGCCAATGCCCACGTCAATCTGTCCCGTTGTAATCATGTTGCCAATGCTCGTGACGGCAGCAAGGCCTGAACTGCATGCTCGGTTCACAGTGTGCAAGCCTGTGCGTTCATTGAATCCGGCATGTAGCTGCGCCATACGAGCAGCTTTTGAACCGCCCAGTTCAGCGAGAACTACACCTACCGCAACGTCGTCAATTTTCGCTGGGTCGAGGTTTGGATTCACAGCGAGGGTAGCGCGCAGGACATGGGAGAGGAGTTCATGGTCGTAGGCGTCTCGGAAACCACCTTTGACTGCTCGGGTGACGGGAGTACGTAAAGAGGAGAGGATGACAACGTCAGTCGGTTGTTTGGTGAGAATCTGCTTTAGACCTTTAGCGGCAGCCATGTTTGATGTGGAATTCCAAAGGAAAGCAGTTCTAATGTAGCAGACAGGGTTCTCTAGTTCATCTATGATGTGCAAAGGATTTCAAAAGCAGGACGAAGCACCACCAGTCCTGGGACAGAGATATATAGAACAGTAATCGTGAGCAAGCATGGTCGTCGGGTAAAGAATATCACTCAATGGAGACTGGGATTGTTGCCATCGGAAGTGGGCAGGGGCCTCGGAAGCGACACTCGGCCCCACGCTGGGGTAATGACTGCGGCGGAGCATACACACTGCGGTGGAAATACGTCTTGGCTACGGCGAAGCATATGGTATACAATATGTACCTGAC
>WJFF01000049.1:34927-60014 GCA_011800825.1 Fonsecaea pugnacius | reverse complement strand
GGAAGATTTCTTGGGCTCGACGTCGACGTCCGCATCTTCCATGTCGACATCCTCGACCTCAGCCTTGGCTTCGCTCTTGCGCTTCTTCTTCTCAGCTTTAGCGACTTTCTCGGCCTCTCGGGCCTCCTTCGCATCGATTTCAGCTTGCAAAGCTGCTGCGTGCTCATCGAGCATGGTCTTGAAGTATTGAAGGTCGTGGCCTTCGGCAGCGACCTTGTATGCGGCGAGGAGAGCCTTGCCTTTGCCCTTCTCTGGGACATCCTTGCACTCATCGGGCGTCAACGGAGCCAAGTCGGTGTTGTGGATCCACACACTTTCGGTTGTCAGCTTTGTTGCACCATGAGGACGGTGGGAGGGAGCAACTTACAATTCATTCGTGCCTAAAAACATGATAGGGAACGTTCGTTCACTCATTTTCTTACCGCCGTCTGCGTAAGCTTCGTTGTAGGTTCCGTCGGCCTTTTTTGTGGTGACAGGCCTGGTGTTGATCATGATATCAGGAAGCATGTCTTCATCTGCGATAATTGACGGCCAAGGCGGATATCCCTTAAGCCTGGCAAGATAGTAGTCACCTGGTTGGGCATCGAGATGAGTGATTTTAGACATGGACTTCTTCTTGTTGAGCTTCTTCCCCTTGTGTTCGGCGACAGTGGATGACTTTCTCCGCGAGGAAGACTTCTTGTCGGCAGGGGTTGCGCCGTTTGTCTCTGGTTGAGCGGCCTCTGCGTCATCCGTCTCTTTTGGCTCTGTTTCCTCAGCAGTAGTTGCGACGGGCGCAGACTCAGCCACGGATTCTTGTGGCTCCTTAGGTGGCGCCGCTGCATCCTCCACAGGGCCATTTGCGGTCGCGCTATCTGTGAATCAAGATCAGCAAGTTTTCTGAAGCATGAAAGCATCAAGAGTACCTGTCGTTTGAACCGGGTCTGTCTCGGTGGATTTCTCAGCCGGAAGAGCTCCCGACATCTCCGCGACGGTCCCTGAAGCAGGCTCAGCTATCGACGGAGGAGCTCCATCAGCAGGTTGCGGCACTTTAACAGGGACCTCTGTCATTGGAGCCGACTCCTCAGAAGCCATATTCGATGGGGTTGGGTGAGGGAGGAGAGTGGAGAGAAGTGACGCGTTGGTGAGCGCGCAGGCGAGGAATGGTCTTGACCTGTCGGAAGAAGATATCAGTAATCATGTACTTGAAGAAATGCTAGTTGATGCAAGATCGGGTTGCCTTGTGAATGTAAGGAGCAGAGTGTTGTGTGCTGGGAATGCGAGGGACGCGACAGCACCAAGTAGCTGGCAAAGCCCGGATCCAACAAGATGAGCCGGCCGACGACAGCAAACAAGGGGGGAACCACAGACCAGGCGACTCTGGATGGATGAAGGATAAGGACGATGATATCGATGCGACAAAGGGTGGAATGGTTGTGTGCAAGTGGTCGCGATAGGATGAGAGTGTGAGGACTGCGACTGCGACAATGATGGAGAAGGGAATTGAAATGCCCCAAAGCAATGCAAAGAGAAAAGCCACTGCAACTGCCTTGCAACCAATCACAGGCACCCCTGACGCCAAGGCGCCTCGGGGGAGCTGCCCTCTGATCCTGTGCAAAAGGAACTCGGCTGGTAATCGCCAGCGTCTTGCGCCCGCTAGGCAACCCGTGCAGTATCGTCCTCCTCTTTGTTCTCCTCAAAACATTGATCCGATCCGTTGGGAATGAACAATGGAAGCGCTCACCAACGGTTTTTACCAGCTCAATCTGTGATTGAAAATGCTGGTCTTGGAGACCAAGCTCCGATGAATTCCAAGGGAGCGGGGAATCAGGAGGTCAATATGCGCGTCAGACACGGGGAAGATGGGAACTGCTTCCCAAAGGACCGGTCTGAGGTTTGAGGGATGCTGGCCGGTGTTGATGGTAGTTTTGTTGCGTCGTGAATCAAAGCAGATGTCGACAATGGTGATCGATTGCACCTTGTATCTTGTTCATTGACTTGTCAGGACAAAAGTAAAGTGGCTGGGGATAAAAGAGCGCACACACCCACCGGCCGGTCCGTGGGTGACTGGCGGCCAATGTAAAGGGCAGCTTCAGATCACAGATCAATATCGGGTTCCAGCACCAATTGGGAAGGTATCCCTGAGGACGCTTTTGAGATCGGCCCTGGTTCACCAGGACATTGTGTCGATATTTCTTGAAATATTTCTTCGAATACTGACAACTCTAGAGTAGCGACATGTGGTCATTTCATCAAACAGAGTCCATGAACAGCGACGTTGACAGAGGGGAGGCAGGAGACCACTACAAGGTAGCGGTTACGGTGACGCAATAGTGCACAAAACAGCATGTAGGGTGAAGTATATAGTTTACTACTGAATCGGAAGTCGGGCGAGTTGTGCCTACCATGCTCGGTGTATTATGTCATCTTGCACATTTCTATTCCTTTCGACTCCTTTCCTCTCACAATAAATAAGGGTGTATACCTTGTAAGATCCACATCCTACTCCCGACTTCAAATGATCTCTCTCGTCCTGCTTCGTCCTCAATTCATCCATTAACAGATTATGTACGACTTCTAGTCTTATATACAGCAAGCTGAATGCAGATCTCCAGTCCATTTCGTCGTCATATCGTCGCATCGTTCAACGCCTCATGATGAAAAGGGAAGGGGGAGGGAAAGATTCTATATACAACCAATCCATCTAATACTCATAGTGGCATTACTGTAGGCGTGTACGCCTAGTCTGCGTTCCAATCGTCGTGGTCTTGTAGGAGGAAGATGAGTCGAGGCAATAACTTTCACGAGCGGCGGCCTTGGGATCGATTTTCTTGCCCGATAAGGCTTTCACCCAAACTGGATCGACACGGCATGTAGGTAGGCTGCCAGACTGATATCGTAAAACTCGTATTATCGTGGTCATGCAATGTTGCAAGTCTTCCGTAGTCCATGTGCGGGAGTCGAGATCAACCTCAAGCAGCATTCACCACCACAGGCCGCTTCTCCGGCTCCCAGCCTTCACTCTCTTTATTGATTCCCAGTCCTGTCGATGACTTGGCTTGCCTCTCACCCTCCAGCGGTGCCTGGACAGGCTTGTGAATCCTCAAGCACCAGAGGAACCAATCTTCCAGCACGAGCAGGTTCAAGAGTACATCGTTAAACTTCCAGCCCAGGCAGCACACGATGGAACCCGCCACCGCGTCAAGGATGAAATGGTTCGCTGTCGCAACAATGGCAGTCAGGATGGAAAAGGGGTATAGGAAGCCGAGGGCAAGGCAGAGCATCCGCCGCGTGCTCGGCAGCCGGATGTGAGGCGCAAGGTTAGGGTGGGAGTTATTAAAGATGGGAAGATGGACGATCTTCCAGGGCTGCGAGTGCTGGGGAGCCAAGGGGATCGTCATGATAGTAACGCCAATCAGGAGGGAATAGCCAAAGTGCAGGGAGGGCATTGCCGCTGTTCAGACGCAGAACTGTTAGCATACATAACTTTTGACCGGATGCTTCGCTACCAATGCGGCCCTGGAGAGATTCCCGAGAGAACATGGGAGAGAGCTCATACTCACCATATTGATTGCAGAACCGGTTTTGCGTCCACACTGAACTTGCGCCTTCTTTACCATGCACAGTATCAACGAACCCGAAGCTCTTGGCAATCTCAGCCTGGGGTCCATCGTATTCCGGGTCACTCAGCAACCGAGGTGGCATGCACGGCCAGAGCGTGAAAACGATGAATGCAAGCAGATTGCAAACTGCCATTGTCCTTCGGCGCGCCTCGTAGAGCCACGGTCCTGAAGGCGACTCTGCTGGTTCGGCGTCGCTTCTTTTCCCACTTGACTGAGTAGCCGCACGGCGTTGAATTAGCCGGTTCCTAGTGATGGTATAGTAGTACAACCACACCAAGAAGGCGATGGTGCCAGGGATGTGGATGAAGCTGTATAGCCAGTTGATTGACATCATCAGGCGTGGGTAGGACATGAAGAATTTCTGGACGGGGAGTTCCCAGAAAATGTGCAGTCGCTGTTCGAGTTCAATGACTTGCAGCGCATGTCGGCGCGCAACGTGCACCGTTCCTTCGACTAGGCTGAGGGCAGTGAATGCTCGGCCAAGCTGGTAGACCTATTTACCACGAAACTGTCAGAACACAAGTTTCTTAGACGGGGATGGGGCACCCGATGTTTAGACTGACCCAGTATATCAGAGCCCAATACCAGGCTTCGACCAAGAATGGAAACTTGTGCAGTATTCTGCTCAGGAGTCTATGCCTGAACACTGCTGTATTAGGTGTCTGAACCACCCTTCGGTATCCCAACACAGGTATCTCCAGCTCGCGCTCCCGCCATTTGTCCTCTTGACTTGGTAACAGAGACGGGCTCAGAGATCTCTTTGATCGAGATATGTGTAGATTTTCAATGTCCGCATCTGCGCCGCTGTCGACTGCGCGAGCGAGCGGAAGGTCAGGGACGTCGTGGTCATCATCCTCGACCGAGAAGGTGAGAGGACTCCGTGAGGACGATAAGGAATCTGGCGCACGGTTGATCCAAGCACCACCAAAGAGGAGGACGACCACGGCCAAAGGCTCGAGGAATGCGCCTGCGCCCATGGCGAGGTCCTTGCTTCGTCTTTGCGCGGGTCTCTAGGCTTCGACTGTACGTTTACCACCGTATTCTTCGATCCTAGTCTCTGCCTGATCTTTCCTCTACGTCAGAGCGACTGAAGTAGTCCAGAACTGAGTATGTTAGCTATTCAGGAGGATGACGGCCAAAAGAATCTCCCACAATCAGATATGCGGGACACAAGCGGATATGTATGGACAAGTGAACAGAACAGGCACCTCACGGGCGGGCCGGGTACCAGAATAAAAGAGCAGGGCAGCAAAGGGTACATGCCAGCCACCGCCTTGCCTCATCAAGTGGCATCACCTCGTCTGAGTAAGGCGAGGCCCATTTCTAGGTACCACTGGGGCTCTGGCTAGCGATCAGAGTTTCCAAGAGCTGGTTTTAGTCAACGGTTCGTGTTCTGTCTGGAAAGGAATAACTGAGCTCTACTGGCTGCCTGCCAGCGTATAGGTCAGCAGATTCCATTGCGGACCACAAGCAAAAAGATGAGAACGAGCGAATGGACTGTTGACAAGGCCGACTGAGCTGGTGGGGATCGGTTGGAATTGTGACAAGGCTTGCCTTTATCAGGTAATCAGGCACGCATCCGAGTTCCGGCAGCTCCATGGATTTTATGTTGGTGTGCGCCCACCATGTGAAAGGAATTGCTGCGCCAATAATGAGTTCTTTTTGCATTCGTCCGTCACTTGCTCCGTTGTTGAGTATGCGAAATTGCCCAGAAACCATTGCCAATGCCTGGTATGGCTTGTATCACTCCGTACGAGCATAACAAAGAGGTTGGGGAACACATGTGGTGCAGAGAAAACGAACATTATGCCCGGTTTCGTCATTATTGATGATAAGTGTCCTCCCGCCTTTTCTGCCCCGCTCCTTGAGGCCAGTACCTCTATACATATCTGGCAAGTCTAAGAGAGTGGATCATATACAAAGTCCAAATACAGTAGAGTGGCTCAACCAGAAGAACGGTGGTGACATTCTCCAACACATGCCCTCTTGTTCGTTTCTCATGACCGAATTGTGTCACACAAGGGTACCAATGTACCCTCTAGGATGTTAATGCCAGGGACTTGGTGTGTCATTATGCAAAGCTAAAGGACCCAAAAGCTTTTCACAAGCTCCTAAGCCTTGTCGCCAGCATCCGGGCGTCCCGGAACGCCGAGTCACGGGATTTCGCTGTGTTTATTTCCGATTTCTTTTCTCCTATTGGTTACTCCAGCGGAGCCTCGCCAACATCTCGGCGCGAGCCAAGACCGGCAAATGGCCGAGAACTGCTACTTGCACTTGTATACAAAGTACCTAGCCTCTCACGCTCATCGCCGGCGTGTTGGATACACAGTGTTCCTTATCCGGGTTCGTCGCGTGCTTATGGAGGGCTGGTCGACATGTCAATGCTTTGCTGACCATGGCTGCTATTAATGAGCATGTGGACTGGATGCAGTGCTGAGCTAACGGGTCCGTCGCTGGCATCCTTCTGTCCTCTCGTCAGCAAAGCGCACTTTCAACGCCGCACCGATGTGGTAGATGTCGGTCGGAGGAGTATCTGACACCTCTAAGCTGTGACTTTATCGGGGATCCGGTACCCTGGTGACCGGTGGTTGGGAGCTCGATGCTGGATTCTGTCGGTTTGTGAAGCCGCAGGGAGTCTTGTCTACTCCGAAGGACGTCGCATAGCTCGAAGATCTGATCGTGCTTGGTTGTGTTTGGTCGAAGGTCAAGCGGCCCGTGGGCACTAGAATCGACATGTCTTCAACCAATTTTCCGCCCAACGTTGCCCACTCCTCTGCCCACAATACTGACCAAGAGCTGTCCATCTCCCTTCTCACCCTCAACATCTCTAATTCCCCACCCTGCCGAGCCAAATGCACTCAGATCTCTTGCTAATTGAATTGTATGTTCGTTGGCCAATACATCTCGCCCCACCTGTATTCTGCCGACATCCTCAGATCCCATGGTCATCAAGGTGAAAACGGTGTCGAGAGCCTCCAGACTCACACATCCTCCTCTCTCGATGCTCTCGAGGAGTTGGAATGCGCTCATCCGTCCAATATCCTCAGGCGGTTGACCTCCCTCCGGAGGGCTCGCCGAGTCTGCAGAGTACAGACATCCGGCCGAAGTCTCAGCCACCAGCGACAGGCCAAACCCGAGCCCAACCTTCTTTTTGGCATTTGGATTGTCTTTAGTCGGTGCAGGCACCAGGGTGGCACTGCTGACGTCCGAAAAGATATAAATGTCCCCTGCAAACTGGTTCAACACGCCCCTCGCTGCCTCGATCATTCTTGCATTATTCTGTCCACTCACGCCTGTCGAATAAGCCACGCCTCTGATCCTTTTCACTCTCCCTGGATTGAGCATATGTAAAGTCTTGGGCAGCCGCACTTGGTGGCCGAACACCAACTGAACTTCTCCCGAGCCGCCCGAGCCCCTAGGACCAGGATTGGACCGTTTTAGAATCCTCAGCTCAATGTCCCTCTCGATGCCGAACTTCGCGTAGAGAGGCAGAATCGCCGTCCTAACGGAGTCCACACTCATATCCCCCCACGTTTCTGGAGTCGAACTCGTGATCACGCCGGGACCAGTGAATAAGATGTTGAATTTGGCCTTGCTGAAGGGCGCCAGCAGGCACATCGGAATCAAAAAGTAGGCCAGCCCTCGTGTATTCGTGGCAGGAATCTCGTGTCTCAATACTCCTGAGACGCCGTCCGCTCCACTGCCCGGCGCCGATCCAGTGATCAACCCTGGCTTGTACAACAGCACCGTACCTGTATACGAGATTTCAATGTGCGAGCCATTCGTGACTGCTTCGAGAAGTCTTAAGAAGGATATTTCGTGCGGTCCAAGGCCTGGGTTGGTGGGTGAATTAGGGCGGATTTGATCGATGCGGATGGGGCGACCGAGCAACGTAGAGAGGATCAGGCGCGAAGTCAGGGATTTGTGGGAGGAGAATCGGAGAGGAGGTTGTGAGGTCGACATTGTTGTATAGGAGGGTTAAATGATCCGGGGTCAGCTCATGCTTTGTAAATGCGCTAGTTTCATGTGTCTGCGCTTGAGGATGGACATTCTCTAAACACTCAGTGCATTCATCAGAAAAAAAGTCCAACATGCCGCTTCTCCGCAGCACACCAAATTTTTCTCCGCAGTTTGACTCGATCTAAATTCTCCCGCCGCTTTTTGCCTCTGACGTTGATCATTGTCTTCACCATTTGACTTTTCCCCAAGACCTTGTGTGTATTCGCGGGCCGCCATCCTCTGCTCTCTACATTTGTAAGTCAGGAACATAGCCGCGCTCGATGAAGGCCGCTAGGAGTGTGCCTAGATATATCCCAGTTGACTGTACACAGTTCAGGCTCTTCGCTGCTACACGTTTGTGTAAACGTCAATTCCCTCTCAAACTGACTCAGTTCCACTCCAGAAGCCACTCCACCATGGCTGCCGCGTTGAATCTGCCCAAATGGTACCGGGAACAATTGAGCATTTCTATGTGGTCCAGCACCTCGCTGACTGTTGCGCAGGCTCAAAGACAACTCGCATCTGCTCAAACCGCCCATCAACAACTACTGTGTCTATTCCCCCTCGTCCTCTACTGGTGGCCTGACAGTCATGGTTGTCGGTGGCCCAAATGCTCGAACGGACTACCACATCAACACCACGCCGGAGTTCTTTTACCAGCATAAGGGCTCTATGCTCCTGAAGACCATGGACACGTCAACCACACCACACACACCTGTCGACATACCCATTCACGAGAATTCAATGTTCCTCCTGCCCCCCAATACTCCGCACAACCCTGTCCGATTTGCAGACACCGTGGGCATTGTTCTGGAACAGCCGCGGCCGGAGGACTCGGTTGACACGCTGAGGTGGTATTGCAAGAATTGCCATAATATTGTTCATGAGGCAAGTTTTCACCTCACGGACCTGGGCACGCAGATCAAGGAAGGCGTGTTGGCGTTTGAGAACGATATGGACGCCCGGACGTGTAAGAATTGTGGCACGGTCGCAACGTCGAAACCAGCACCAGGTGAGATTCAACAGCCTCCGAGATTCCCAGACGAATGAGCAAGTGACATTGGTGATCATCCGGTCCCAGCCATCAATGACTTTTCCTTTTCTTCTACAGCATCTGCTGCAGATTGTTCCTGTATCTTACTCTCCGCTGCAATCTCTTTGAGAACATCTTCTGCAACCTTGACTGCTGCTGGAGGAAGTCCGGCCAACTTTGCAACCTTCAACGCATGAGACTGTCTATTGATGCCCTTCTTCAATCGGTGTAAGAACATAAACGAGCCATGTTCATCCTCTAGTACATCAGTACAATAGCAGCCCAGCTTGGACCAGTTTCGTGTCATATCTGCCAGGGCATGGAAATGGGTCGCGAAGAGCGTTCGGCATTTGTTGATGTGATAAAGGTGATACAAACTCGCATATCCAACCGCAGTTCCGTCTTCTGGGGTTGTGCCTCGCCCTACTTCGTCCATGATCACAAACGACTTGGGAGTGGCGTGCTTTAGAATGGCTGCGGTCTCCAGCATCTCCACCATAAAGGTAGATTGGTCTCGAAACAAGTCATCCGCAGCCCCTATCCGACTGAAGATCTGGTCCACAAGCCCGATCTCAGCGTGGGCGGCTGGCACGTACGAGCCAGCCTGAGCAAGTATTGTAAGCAGAGCATTCTGCCGAAGAAACGTACTCTTTCCACCCATGTTGGGTCCTGTCACCAACCAGATTCGCTCCTTGTGGTCAAGGACGAGATTGTTGCTGACAAAAGATCTACCTTGCTCTTCTAGTCCTGCTTTGACTGTAGGGTGCCGGCCCCCGATGATTTTGTGCTCTGTACCGTTGTTAAGGATTGGTCGAACCCATGATTGCTCCCTCGCGAGGAGGGCAAAGCCGCTTGCAACATCTAATTCATCCATTACTGCCGCATTGCGCCGCAATGTTACCAAGTTCTTGATGACAAGCTCCCTCAACGTTGCAAAGATTCGCTTTTCTTCCTCCCGGATATTCAGAATTGCTTGGTCAATCCGGCGGCCCAGCCGTGTCCAGTCGCCCAGATAGAAGGAACGAGTACTCTTCGAGGATGAGACCATCTTGGCATGGAGCGATTCCAATTTCTCTCGATCAAAGCCTGTGGCGCTGCGAATATGGCAAATGTGGCCGAGGCCAGGTGTGGACTTCAACATCAAAGTCGGCGCTGATAGTTCCTCTCGCAGCCTGTTCGCTAGGTGGACTTTTTCTGTCTGCAGCGAGTCCAGGTCTTCGTGTAATCGGTGCAGCGTCTCACTAGCATCGCGACGCATTATCCAGGGCTCTTCAAGTTCGATCTCGTCCTTCTTCTGGTCCTCCAACTTGCTGCGTGTTCTGACAGCTTTAGGCAATAAATCCAATTCTTCTGGACCACTTTGCAACACGACATCATGTGCCATGGCCGCAACACTTGCCGCTTCGTCTTCTTCAAGCCGATGCTTCTGCATGAGACCTTGTTCATCAATGGCCGAGGAGATCCGAGCCTGAAGCTCAGCTGGACCTTGCAACTCAAAACGCTGTAGAAGCTTCCGGAGAGGTAGCACCACATGTGCTTGGTTCATCCCGTTGATTTCTGCAATGTCCAAGTCCTGTTCCAACGACTGCAGAAGATCATTCGTCGCGACGGTTTCGGTTATGGCGCTTGCTAGTGATAACATGTCATCCGCATCTCCTTTATTCAGCGCAAATTTCTGAACGATGCGTTGGACATCGAATGTCCTTCGAAGTCGGAAGATCAACGACTCCGCAAATTCCTCGTTTTCAACGAATACTGTTACCAAGTCAAGCCGGTCATTGATTTCACCAAGGGAAGCCGATGGGGATGTGAGACGGTCTCGTAGAAGGCGAGCACCACTTTTAGTTGAGGTCCTCTTGACAGCATGAAACAAACTTCCCTTTCCAAGGCCGTCTCGGGCGGTTTCCAGAATCTCCAGGCACCTGAGACTGTTGCGATCAATGTTCAGGATAGCCTGTATTTCCCTTTGACGTGGAGGCTGCAAACGAAGCTGTAAGCCCTGCAGCCGATGGCGAACATAGTCGAGAAGTCGATGGCCAGCATGCTTTTCTGCCATGCTGAAAATTTCGTCTGAGTTTGCAGGCACAGGAGATTCGAGCATCTCATTCCATTCGGTCATTGATACAAAGTAAGTCTCTGTCTCGTGTAACGTAAGTAGTCGATGGTCACGGCCTACTATATTCTTCACCTCATTTTGAATTTCTTCGGAAGTGTTAGCAGGCAGAATGATCTCTCGGGGATCAATTCTGGTCAATGCTGAAGACAGTGAGCCACGACCTGTGATCTGCGTGTAGAAGTCGCCAGTAGATAGGTCCAACCAAGCAAGACCGAGCTTTTGTTCGGGCTCTGGTTCTGAAGCTCTCTCACCACCATTGCTTTGCTCGATCATGATAGGCTCCGGGGCAATCGAGAGCAGGAAGTTGTATTCGTACGGATCCAGGAACTTCTCGTCAATCAACGTACCCGGGGTAATCACGCGTGCCACTCGACGATCGTGTTTGAGACCGCCGGATTTGACCTTGCCAGAAACCTGAACCAGAAATTCTTCACATATGGCAACATATTTGTTGAGATCTTGGACCAGCATTTTCAAGAATCTGTCCAACTGGAAAAAGGGAAATCCCGCCATTGCAACAGGCCCAAGCTTGGTCTGCTTGTGGCCGACTTTGAGATTGAGGAGAGGCCCGTATTCTTCCGCCTGTTCAAAGTACAATTCGTAGAAATTGCCGACCCGGGTAAGGAGGACGCAGTTGTCAAATTTGGCCATGTTAGATCTCGCGCCCTTGAGCACCGTCGGGTACTGTGGCTCATCGTCGGCAGGTAAGTCGGGCAGGGGTTCAGCCTGGATCGTGCCCTGTTGTAGCTCTTTCACTTTCTTCCTTGACACCGATTTTGCTCCCCTCTGTTGACCTCGAGCGAGCCATGGCTGGAAGGTAGGCTTTATAGATTCTCGGTGCTGGTTATGACCTATGAGGAGAGACCGGGGACGAATGATGCTCTCTAGCAATCGTAGGTCTCGGCCATGGAGTGATTGAATGAATGGTCGCATCGGGTCACTCTGGACGCAGTCAAAGGATGATTGAGGTCGACGCGCTTGACGCGTAAATTGCTGAGCGGAATAAGCGCCGCTTTTAGGATACAGGACTCATGGTGGAACTGAGAATGACGCACAGAATCGAAAGCACTCCGTGGCTGCGAGACTGATCCAGCGGATGGATTCAATCTATCTCCTGGCGTCCTGTCTTTGAGGGAGCAATTGGTCTTGCGCCCGGGTCGTGAAAGTGAACAAAAGCAAACTGGGTGAGCCAGATCTCCAGCGAGAGAAGAGAAATTTATTGCGGAGATGAAACAAAGGATGTGGGAGTAGGTCCCTAGACATGCCTCCACGGCTGTTTACAGATGGGATTCTTTTGAGTCCTTTCTTCAATCTCACAATGTCGCTCTCGTACATTGGCCTGTGTCATGCAGTATCTCGTCAATCGATATATCTCTCTACAAACTCTCCACCCCAACCCTTTAGCTCGATCCTCAAAAGATCCCCTCTTTCGACCTCCTCCCTCCTCTCACACAACTCCTCAACATCCCAATTGCCCCAAATGAACCTGCCTTTGAGGAAATTCGCATCTGTTTCCGCTTTAGCAGCAGCCCAAACGCACCAGGACGCTGGTAACCGCACATCATCCTTCGCCAAGTCTCGCTGTCCCTTTCTTGCCATTGCGGTCGGGATTTCTCCAGGCTGTAGGTTGAACACGACGAGGTCATCGGGGTGTTCGGCTTGGAAGAAGCAGAAGATGTGTAGAGCTGCAAGTTTCGAGGCGGCGTAGGCGGAGAATGTAGGTAACAGTGGTGGAGGCAGGTGTGCAGCACCAGTCGAGATATTGATTATGACGGGCTTAGATCCTGGCGAGTCATATGGTGCCGTCAAGGGCACTTGTGCAGGTGGACGGGTCTTCAAGAATGCCTTGATCACAACGAGAGCGCCTTTGACGTTCGTCTCGAAGCATTGCCAATAATCTCCAAGCTCTGATTCCTGAAGGACAGAGTGATGATCCAGATACCCTGCGTTGGAGACGAGAACATCGATTCGGCCTAGCTTCTCAACGGACTGGCAAAAAGCGTTATCCATGGCCTCCGCAGATGCCACGTCGGCTTGAAATACAAGGCACTGGAAGTCTCCGCTACTGCTTGCTTTGGCTGCTTCCTCGATCTCGAGCTTCGCGTCATTAAGTGTGGATTTGGTCCGCCCTGTGATGACGACAGCGCGTGCCTTGGCCATCGCAAAGGCAATCGCTGTTGCTTTGCCAATTCCAGTCGCACCACCGGTAATGAAAACAGTCTTTCCGTGAGCCGATAGAGAAGGCTCGTTAGGATCGATCGCAGCGTAAGGCGAGTGATGCCATGTTTTGGTAAAGGAAGGAAACTTCGACATGGTGCGTTTGAGTTGGCGAGGTTGGTTGAAACACCGAGATGCTTCTTCCTAGTTGGTAGCAGATCACGTCGAGCCTTTTGCGGTGGGTATACCGAGAGGACTGTTTTGTATCAAACACTCTGGGTATTTCGTAAGGATGTGCTCTGCTTATACTCGAGCTGCTGGATCGGTGGGACAGCATGATTGTCGCCAGGTATATGCAGTAAATTGGATACATTCGAAAAGGGGGATGTTGTTACATCGGACATCGTGACATGCCTGCAACATCTGGAATTTGTCGCGGTGAGAAGCACCAATAACAACAGCTCCACTGACAATAGGTCAGAGCACAAACATCAGGGCAAGGCTGCATACCTTCAGTTAGAGCCAACGTGATGGTTTCCCATAATCACACTTTGCGGTGGAATATTCCGGTCACGGTCCGGACGTGAGCCAATAAGCCAAGGATAAGAGTAAGCCAGCCTCGAATGGCAGAATTCGGCATCGTCCATGTACACGGATGCATTTTGATAAGCCAACTTGTACAAGCTATCCGCATGTTGTTGCTCGTACAGCTGCGGGTGTTTGATTATGAGTGCTGATTCAGGGGACATTCCCCGCAAGCGCCTTGACGGGTCCCCCGCCTTGTTGAGTGCTGAGAGTTATTATCAACGTCGCCTAACAAGAATGTCGGTCTTCTGGTGCTCAATACTTGTACTTGTAAGCGGATTGGAGGTTTCAGGTATCTTTCCGTCCAGAATATAATGGACTATTTGTGTCGGGCATTCGCAGGAATCGAAAACCCTCGTGTCATGAAATCGGCGTCCCTTCGGCTCTTTTCGTCTGATTTCGAGTACAGGGAGCTGATATTTTCGTTCTCACGCCTTCTCTTCTTCCTGGCTGCTTCCTCTTCCATGACTCGGGCAGTGAGACTGGCGGTTGCAGCGTTCTTGATTCCATTTGGCAAATTTGGTGTCGAGTTTCCCGCCTGATTTGTCGCAGGGAGGGAGGTGTTGGACGGTATTGATTTCTCCTGCCCATTTACCGCCGTTGCTTGCTGTTCTGAGGCTTGCAGCAATTGGTCTGATTTGCTGTGACCATTTGCCTTCCGCTTCTTGCTCCCGCTGGCCTTTTTCAAAGAGTGTGAGAGCCCAAGAGACCTCAGGGCTTCGATCCGCTCGATCACGCGCGCCTTGTCTTGCTCAGTGCTTGGAAGTATGGGGATAACATCTCTTTCTTCATACGGAGTGCCACACTGCACACATTTTCCCTCGCTCTTCATCTCTTTGATGGCCTCTTGTGAGAATGCATGACCGCAGGGAACGAGGTAGACTGCTTTGGTGTTCGGGCCCAGCTCTTTAGATGTAACAGGGCAGATCCATCGGTCCGACTTGGTCTTCTCATCGTGTTCTGCTTCAAATTGCACTTCAACTACATCCTTGAGACTGTTGATCCGACCTTGAATAAATTTCTCGTACTCTTGTTTGTCAACGGAGCTGGCTTCGGTGGGGAGCAGAAACTGAATAATGGCGTCCTTATTGTAGAGATCGCCTGAGTAATCTGAGACGATAGGCTTGACAAGGGGTTTGTGGGAGACCGGGCAGGTAGACCATCGATGAGCAAGGTGCTCTTTTTGCTTGTCTTTTAGTTCGGTGGCAGTTGGATTCCGCGCCGCTTCCTTGACGAGTTCACGCCGTGTTGGAATGCTATCAACGGTCAGTACATTGTACATCAATATCTCACGAGGATGAAGACTCAACTCACCTTCCTCCGTCATTGCCCATGATGCTGAAGATTTCTGGGCGGATGGTTTTTGAAGAGAGTCAAGTTAGCGAAGTGACGAGTATCTAGCCTTACAGTACCGAGTACTCGGTAAAGTTCATCCATCGGCTGGGGTGTGGGTGGGCGGCGCGGCGACAGTTTCTCCGCAGCCTTTCCACCTCCCCCTCCTCTCTGCCTCTCCCAAGCATCACGCATACCAACAGACAATACTCGCTACTAATCAATTTGCGAACAGAGCCAAAGAGCATACTGAAGTGGTTACCGAAGACGGAGTGTTGGTCTTTGTCGATGCATTTCCCCCCTCGCGCCACAACATCATTTGTGTCATTCATCCTCCACCTCAGGAGATAATACATCGGGCATTCAGCATAACATGAATACACAGCAACAGCTTCAACATGACTTAGCCATCACTCCGAAAACAGCCAATCTCCTGATCCAACTTGGTTATACATCCTATCGCGACCTTTGCAGTCTTTCGCCCAACCAGATCGTGGCCCGGCTCAAGGCACTCCCAGATATCACGCCAGCGCAGGCAGAGCAATACCGACGGGGTCTGCGAAGGATGGTCTGGCTAGCAACCCAAGATAACCCCAGGGCGCAAGCTCAGTTATATCCGAATTGGACCCAGAATGCGCTCAAAGGGCGTGGCTTGTGGAGAGACGATATCGATTACGACGGGCTTAGCGGAGATGAAGTCAATCAACTCCATCATGAGGCGAAAGACCGAGAGTTTTCGATTGGCTAGGCTTGATTCCTCTTACGAACTGGCGCCAGAACACAATAAATGACTTGAGGAGTCCTTCACATTCGATATTTCAAGAGCTACAATCCTTGTTAACGGACTTTCTACCGACAAATGCCGAACTTTTATCACCATCCCTATAGAATGTATAAAGAGTCTTGATGCTGCTCACCAAAACAAATCCTTTCAAGTCAATTCAGCCACGCCAAACCTTCTTATCTACATCTCTTCGGAAACGTTATCACCAACCATCGAACAACATGAGAGTTCTCTTGACAGGCGGATCTGGCTTCATCGCAGCCCACTGCGTCGACTACCTGCTTCAGCGTGGCCACTCTGTCGTTTTTACCGTGCGCTCGGCAGAAAAGGGCCAAAAGATTTTGAGGAATCATCCTGGTCTACCAAAGGACAAGCTCAACTTCGTAATCGTTGGCGACATCGCACAAGAAAATGCCTTTAACGAGGCCGTCAAATCAGATCCTCCCTTTGAGGGCGTTTTGCACACGGCATCGCCATTCCACTACAACGTCACGGATCCTAAGAAAGATCTGCTGGATCCTGCCATCATTGGTACGACTGGAATCCTCAAGGCTGTCAAAAAGTACGCGCCTACCGTCAAGCGCATCGTTATCACGAGTTCTTTTGCCGCGATTATAAACCCAACATCGCACGAAAAGATCTACAGCGAGAAGAACTGGAACCCGATCACAGAAGAAGAAGCCATTCAGAATCCAGCGAACGCTTACCGCGCGTCAAAGACCTTCGCTGAGCGGGCGGCGTGGGAGTTTGTCGAAAAGGAAAAGCCCAACTTTGACATTGCCACCATCAATCCACCACTCGTCCTTGGCCCGGTTGTGCACTATCTCAATTCTCTCGACACAATCAACACTTCGAACGAACGGGTCAGAAACATGATCCAAGGCCGGACCAAGGATACCGGTCTTCCCCCTTCAGGGGTCTTTATTTGGGTCGACGTTCGGGACGTCGCGCTTGCTCACGTCAAAGCCTTGGAAGTTCCCGAAGCAGGTGGCAAACGTTTCCTGACAACAGCAGGCCATTACTCCAACGCCGACATTGCGCAGATCATCAAGCAGCACTTCCCGGACCTGGCTGCCAAGCTGCCCGACAAGATCGAGAGTGACAGGCCACAAGACTGCTATCAGTACGACAACTCGAGCTCGAAGGAGGTCTTGGGGCTGAAGTACCGAAGTTTGGAGGATAGTGTAGTGGATACTGTCAAGTCATTGCTCGCAGTTGGTGTCTGAAGCTCCGGCATCTATCCCAGCAGCACGACAGTGAGGCTCCAATATAGTTCAAATAGTCGAGATGCTGGATTCTCTGGGAGACTTGGATCTGAGTCAACAAACAAACTTTTATGCCGAAGCAGCCCTGGTTCAATGTGGTCGCGGACTTGGTGGCTAGAACGTTCATTCTGTACGGAAACCAGGGGTGAAGAGCAAGGCAGACAGATAGACAGGACAACAAGGACAAGATATAGAAACTGCCATCTCCCCTGCTAGACAATTGGGTAGATTGATTAGATGAGAATAAAAATGTGGCCTCATAGACCTGAAGAAAAAGTAAAACTGTCAACGCGCACCGAAAACCCGCTAATAGACCGTCTATCCCTACAAAACTCACAGGTTGTAAAATGTCCTCTGTCCTTCTTGGGATGATTCCCACCCGTTGTTTGAATCCACCGTATCGCCACTTCGTTTATTCGGTACCCGACTCGCCGAGTGACGAGCAGAGTGATTGCAATGAATGACAGACGTCGATCCATCTAAACACATCCAATCGATCGAACACACCTGCATGTGCTCTGTAACCCCAGTGGCCCCTTTTCTGTATTCTTGTCTATGCCCCATGCATGACCCAGGCATGATGAGATGTGAGCCTCGTTGCTTGTCAGACACATGACATGGTCGAGTATGTTCCTCGCTATTCGTCGCGCAGGACCCGTTCAGGATGTGCCGTCCCTTACCGATTCACTCGTACCACTTTCCATTAAGCCGCTGGAACTCGAAATCTCGCCTCTTTTCCCCTCAACCTCATTTCGCTTTTGTGCGTCTTCCTCCTCTTTGTCCTTCTTCTCCTTGTCCTTCTTCGTCTCCAGCTTCGTTCTTCCCAGTCCCACACTCGCCAAAAAGGCGCCCGCGCCGCATCCTACACACAGATAGAATGTGCTTGTGATCGCCTGATTATACGCACGGAGCACGCCGTTCCTTGTGTCCGCGTTGGAGCCCCCAGCAGGGACCGTGGCGAGGTAGTTCGTCGCGCCAGTGTTGATTACATCCTGTGCATTCACACCGGGTGCATAAGTGCGCAATGCACCACGGAGTAAGTTGATGAATGTGGTTTGACCAAGGCTGATGAACAGCGCAGCGCCGAACGTCTGTGCAAAGGCCACGGTGGCGGTTGCGACAGGGATCATAGCAGGTGAAACGATGGACTGGACCGCCTGGACGGGTTGCTGCATTGTGATGCCTCGTCCGACGCCGTTGAGGATCTGATATCCAACGTACTTTCCTGCGCCAGTATGCGTGGTGAGTGTGCTAGTCAACCCTGCTGCGATTGTAACAAAAGCCGAACCCATTATAGCTGGTGGCGCGAGATAGCCAAACCAGGGCGTTAGGGCACCGATAAGAATGGCGCTGGTTATCTGCAGCGCAAAAGTTGGGAGAATGTTGACTGCACTCATCGTTGGACTGTAGGATTTGATCACTTGGAACCACAAGGGGAGGTAGTAGACGAAGACCGTCATACCACCATATTGAAACGCCGCGTTGATCAAACTGCTGTAAATGACTCGCTGCCGTACCAGCGACACTGGAATCATGGCAGATTCTCCCTGACGGTACTCCCAGATGAAGAAGGCTATGATTGCCCCTGCTGAGCCGCAAAACAGTCCGATGATCGTAGCGGACGACCATGCATAAGTACTCCCACCCCATTCTAGGGCCAGGAGAAGCATAATACAGGCTGGCGCAAAAATGGCAAATCCGGTGATGTCAAAGTCGCGAATCACGTCTCGAAAGGTCCAGTTTGTTTTGCCAGCTTTGTATACCGGAAAGCCGATGAAAATTGTTGCCACAATGGTTACCGCTCCGACGGGAAGATTGATCCAAAAGCACCAACGCCACGAGGCATGTTCAGTCAATGCGCCGCCGATCAGCGGCCCTATGACTTGTCCAGCACCGGCGAATGACATAAGGAGACCCATCATCGTAGGCCGTACCGAAGGAGAGGCAGAGACGGCAAATATGGTGAGGACTCCATTCATCAGACCTGATGAGCCCATACCAGCGATTGCTCGTCCCACTACCAGCATTTTGCTAGACGTGGCGAGGGCACAGATTAGTGAACCCAATTCGAAAATGGCGACGAAGGCGATAAAGGCTGGCTTAAGCGAGAAGTATGTGAACACTTTTCCGGTGAGAGGTTGCAAAGATGCATTTGTGATCATGTATGCTGCAGGGTACCAGCCGACTGTCGACTATTGTTAGCCTGTGTCTCGAGAATACCCCTCATCTGCCAATAACTCTTGCGAATTGCTATCGTGTGTCTGAAAGGGGGAAGTTCTCACTATCGGTGATTGTATGGAAGTGATCCGTAATCTTAGGAATGGCAGTCGCCAGGATAGAGACGTCGAGAGTGACGAGTAAAATAACAAGCAGAAGGGAGCCACCTAGAAGTGTCAAGGCGCGTGGTCCCAAGTATTGATGTTCCTCGTCCCCTTTAGCAACAGCCGACCCCAACGATTGTGCATTTTCGACATCGCCAGCACGGTCAGTTGGGGCATTTGTGGAGGCAGCGAGCGACGTATGTGTTGAGGTGTCAGCTCGCGTCTTCATTTTGGCCAGTGCTGCGTTCAGAAGAATGGCCTATTGAGGATTGGCAGTGACAAGCCTGCACAATCAAAGGACACAGGGCAATCCGATATTTATATTAGCCCGGACTGGTGAGTGTGGCCTGTGATCCAGCACCCCTGATTTACACTCCGTATCCGGCCTCCACCATCCGCGGTGTAGGAGATCGACGCTTATGTAGCCGGTCGGAATTTACAAGCGCGAAGCGTGAAGCGATGACTCTATCCCCGGTGATCATATCAGGCGGGTTTCTCTGCTCAGAGCTAGAATTGTATGTTGGCGTTCCAATCAGCCATGAGGTCTGGCCAGAGGCCGTCCTCGAAACCCCCGAACAACTCTTCGGTGGAGAGGGTTTCCGAAAGCACACCAGTGTCCAGACCCGGAGCTATAACGCTGGTTTCTGCGTTGATCTTGCTAGCGTACCACTTTTTGCAAGCGCGCATTTTCTCTGCGAACAAGCTGAAGCGTGCTGCAACGGCGTTATTCGATGGTGTATCTCCAGCGGCAAGGCTCTGTTGGGATACCGTTTCAATCTTTTGCACCATTCGGTCTATAGCAGACGGAAAGCTCATTTGAGAGCCTCTTATCGATTGTAAATCCCACCCGTCGAGGACAAGAAATGACATCTTGGCTAGAACAACCAAAGCGTGGATGAGATGCAGCCAAAAGGTGAAAGTTAGATTTGGCACATACCGCCACGGGATGGCATCTAGGCTGTCAAACAATCGGCTGATATGATTCAGACAGGCATATAGTGCTTCGGCTCGGTGATACGGGCTCTCTGCAGGGACTGCGAATACGGTTTCAAAGAGGCAGATATAAGCATTTTGGGTCTGCATCTTCAGGAGCTCGTTTCCTGTCAGGTTGGGAGGTATACTCTCCTCGTATTGCTGGAGGTCTTTTTCGAAACAACTCATGACACTCCGGAGAGGCACAGAAGACGTCGTCATCAGCCCGAGAGAGGGAGAATAGACCTCTACATTCCGATGCAGTCGGACCACATAGACAGCGTAGATATCAGAGGCGTACTCGGCTGCAGCGACCAGAGCATTGCAACAGTCTTCCAAGTGTTGCGTCCAGCGCATAGGGTCCGACCTCCGAAAGCAGGACGACAATAGGCCAGACAGACTGTATACTCCAAGCAGGGCTCGTCGGTCGTCAGAGGTCTGGATACCATGGTTGGCCAGCTTGCCATGGAATAACTCGGCGGCGTCAACCACCATGCCGATTGGGGTCAGTACTGCCGGCTGTCTAGGTCGATTTAGTCCAAGGTCTGCAGCCAAGGCGGTTGCCAAATGTAGAAGATTCATCACTTGCGGGTTGCTGTGAGAGTAGTAGTGATACCAGGAGCTGAACACCAAAAGCCCTTGCAGGAGATCGAGAGATTTCTCCCCCTTCATCAGCATGCGCTCCCCGATGTATCTCATCAAGTCATCGGCAAGCTGCCGTAGTAAGGACGGCTCAGCTTGAGCGGCCACCGTGATGCATGCCCGGAAGAGAAATGGTTTCTCCTCGCGAAGTGCAACAGCTGTTGTTTGAGGGGAAATCACCACAAAAGGGAAGTGTATATTCATCTGCGTGCGGAAGTCGCTAAATAGCTTTTCTTCCAACACTGAAGCCAGAGTTACTCGAAAAGAATCGCTTGCATTTGCGACAGTGACTCCCACAGATTTCAAAGACTTTGCGCAGCTCGTTACATGAGTTGTGGTGGACTGTCTCTGGCTGGTCGTGTTGCTGTCGCCTACCCCGGTCGGCGCCATCGACGTTGGGGTCGGGAGCGAGGCGGACCATAGTCCGTTGGGAAAACCAGCAGCACTTTCCGCAACAGTCGGGTTAGAAGTCTGGGAGAACTGGCTGCAGCTACTTGGGGCAACGGCTGGATCAGGCTGTGCAACGGGACCGCCGTCATTGGGGGTCAAGAGATCCGTCAGAGTATTGATCTTCTCCAACTGTGAGACGCGTGTTGATTTTCCGTTGTTGCGCCGTTTGCGTGGCAGCGGTGCCGGAGTTGTGCAGAATTTTCCCAGGCGGTGGCATCGTACACAGATCGAGTTGGCAGACCCTTCCAAAGGGACGCATTTCGCTTTGATCTGGACGCAAGGGCGACACGCCCGATTTGCTCTTAAGCCCGGCGTGTCAGTATGAGGCGGAGGCGGCGGAAGTACGGAGGTTGTTGCCATCATTGCACGAAGAATTCAATCGTATGCTGTACCAGCGTCGTTGTTCTTGATGCTGACGTGCATGTTAAAGCTCATAAACGGAGGAGTCTCGAATGGCCTTCCTCTCTCTCCTTTGCTTCCACGTCAATTTCTTTTCCAGTCATCGAAATAGAATGGCTATCGGCTCAGGCTCATCTGTCATCTCCTAGACAGCCAGAAGCAGGCACCCGGAACCTCTGACATCCAACGTGTGCAGCTTGTGGCTATCATGGGCACCCGGACTTCTTTTGATCCTCCGGAGTCCGTGTCTGCCTCCGGGTCCGGTCCCTGCCAATTTACAGTCGTCCATTCATGGTACAGCTTTCGACAACCTGGTGGCTCTTCGATCGCCACTACAAGATGTCATGTTTCGTTCTCCTTCTCGGTTGAGCTCATTCGGCGTGGTGGATTCGAAGGTATTCATAGGTGGGTAGATCGTAGCAGACACCAGGAGGTGGAGGAAACAGAGTCTGCTTGTGGGGATTGTGGCACAGTCTGACGGCAAAAGCACATCACTGCAGCTCTGATTTTGACACGTCTTGCACGCCTCGATGGCACGAAGGAGGTTCGAAATGATGGATGGCCTTACAAGTTGCAAGATTGGAGCCTTCGTCGACGCCGTGGGTTTATGGTAAGGTTGGTGCATGGGTTCGTAGGCAATGAAGTTGTGATGTCTTCTTGGACTTTGGTGATCCAGGAGCTGCGGAGGGAAAAATGACAGCGTCTGACAAGCCTCTTTTCGGCCTCATGTGGTACATACAAGTATACAATGAGTGAGTGAGTTAGTGAGAGGCCCGCCGAGTCACATATTTCTGTCAATGATAGATAAGTATGATTACCTACTGTGTACTTAGTCCTCTATCCCTCTGTACAGCTGTTTATGTTCGATAGCATCCTGGAATGATTGTCAGGGTGACAGCCTTTCCTTTGGGGCTGAACAAACTAGAACCCCTCTATATATTCGCCTTCCAGTAGGCGATATGTCTGGATCATCCCGGCACATGTCAAGGAGACTGACTCCAAGGCCTCATGGACCGTATCGAAATGGACCCAAAGTAACGTAGTCTGTGACCATGTAATCAATCGCCCGTTAGGGACTGGTACAAATCCTGACCTCCCAAATAGACACCTTTAACCATCAGAATCTTCGTCTCCGAGGTGGCACAGTTGAATGATGGATTAATTGATCTTTCTCAAGGGGACATCTCTTCATTTCTATTGTGTTGAAACTAATCCATTTCGACCTCTTCTGATCGTGGGAACGCTCACAAGATTCGCCTACAGGGAGATGAAGACAGACTTCAACTCGGTCCAGTAATCCGTCGCATACCTGCTCAACTCACGGCCGTCGCCGCTCTGCTTGAAGCCACCAAACGGCATGTCAATGGCCATTGTCGGGCTCGTGCAGTTGACGCCCACCGATCCAGCCTCGAGAGCCTTGGCCACACGCAAAGCACGAGAGATATCCTTTGTGAAAACACTCGCGTACAGACCGTATTCGGTGTCGTTGGCGCGCTTCAATACCTCCTCTTCGTCGGTGAAAGTGTTGATGCACACGACGGGCCCAAAGATCTCTTCCTTCATGACCTTTGAGTCCTCGGGGGCATTGGCAATGATGGTGGGCTCGATGAAGTAACCGGTTGTACCTTCGCGGCCACCACCGATGGGAATATCCAGCTTGTTCTCCTTTGCATAGTTGAGGTAGCCCATCACACGGTCGAATTGGATCTTGTCAGCCTGAGGTCCACGTCGGGTACCCGCGACCGTGGCATCGCCAGACGCGCCCATCTGCACCATGGCAGCTTTCATGGCTTCCATGAACTTGTCGGCAATATTGGCATGGACGTACACCCGTGAGCTGGCGATACAAGCTTGGCCGGAGTTTGCAAGGATGGAGAAAGCAGAGGCAGGGACGGCCTTTGCCAGGTCAGCGTCGTCGAAGATGACCAACGGACTCTTGCCTCCCAACTCCAGAGTGACGTTCTTGAGGTTGGATTCAGCGGCAGCCTTCTTGACGGCTCGTCCGGCAATGACTGAACCGGTAAAGGAGACCTTTCGAATATCCATGTGCTTGGCGATGGCCTCGCCACAAGGTCTACCATAGCCACTGAGAATGTTCAGAACACCCTTGGGTAGGCCAATCTCTTGACAAAGTCTGCCAATGACAAGGGAAGAAAGGGGCGATTTCTCTGAAGACTTGAGGACCAACGTGTTGCCGGTAATAAGAGCCGGACCGACTTTGTTAACGAGCATGAGAAGAGGGACGTTCCAGGGGATGATGGCACCGCAAACACCGAAAGGTTGACGGAAAGTGATGTTTACCATGTCCTTGGTATTCAGGGACGAATCGCCATGGACATCAAGGGCTCTGCTGGCCAAGTATCTCAAGATTTGAACCGCGACATGGCCAAAGACTGTAAACGGTTAGTGATGCCACTGCTGTTGGGGGTGCAGCCGTCGACGACTTACAGTCACCGATGTAGGGTTTGCCCATGCTAATGGCTTCTAGGTAACCGATCTCTTCTATGTTCTTCTCCATGGCATCGGCCAGTTTTTCCACATAGGCTTGTCTATCCGAAGCAGAAAGGGCCGACCAAGCAGGGAAAGCAGCCTGGGCCGCCTTGACCGCCTCGTCAACATCCTCGGCGCCGGCTTCATATACCGATGCGGCCAACTTCTCGTTGTTCGGGTTGATGATATCGAACTTCTTCCCGGACTTGGAAGGAACGAATTCACCATTGATAAAGAGACGGTCTTCGATGTGCTTAGGCTGGAATCCCTGGGTGGGAGCATCCGCGGTTGCTGAGGGAGCCATCTTGTTGAGTCAGGGCTGTATCGGTAAGGCTGAAGCTATTGAGGGGTATGGGAGCTGTCCTCGGTCAATCGTGAGTGATTAGCGAGAAGTTCACAGAAGAAGAAAAATGACAGCACACAAGATGGTCTTATATACGTTCAAGACATGGCTCGACTCAGGGTCCGCTCTGATCAAACAACAACCAAAGGCCACAAAAACAGCACCAGTGAACGATACCGTGTGCAACCCCTCTCGCCCTCTTGCCACAAATTGGGTTTAGCAGCCATATCGCTTGGTCAGGCCAACAGCATCCAGGGTCATAAGCCCCATGGGTTTGAAGTGTACGAGTATTCCTTCACAGCCGACGTGGCGAATCAACAGGCGAGATACCCCCTCCTGCGACCTGCCACGGTGGTTCAAAGGACAAAGAGTTGTGGGGTTTGATTTTGAGGAGATACCAAAGCATGGCAAGGGATCCATTTTCTGCCAACCCCACCCACAAGTACACGAATCGCCAGAGTCTAGCATACTCCTTGTCGAGTAAGCAGTAGCACCAGTGGGCCTGACGAGGCTTTGGAGTCTGATTCAGTGCTGACAGGGCTTTTGCAAATACTGGCCGTCAAGGTCACAAAGTTTGGCACCATCGAGGTGACTTGT
>WJFF01000048.1:168635-187006 GCA_011800825.1 Fonsecaea pugnacius | reverse complement strand
CTGGTTTGCTAATGGGGATCTCCGACCGAGCGTGTTCACCGAAGGCTTCGCAGCGTGCGTCGACGGTCGCTGCCCTTGGTCCATTGAAGACCAGGGTCGTACAGTGGACGATGTAAATGTCGATGCTCGATGATGCGTAGACATCACTTCTGGCTCTGGAGCCGTGGATACAGGTCGGTATCTCGAGGCCAGGCCAATGTTGCTCCGCTCAGAGGGTGCAATCGAGGGAGCATAGTTTCCATTGACATTGATGGACGGCAACATCGGTGGCTTGCTATTCCAGGGCGCCATGCTTGGGTTCAGAGTACTCATGGTCCGTTGATTCAGCTGAGGTGGCGGCGGATTCTGCATCGCCAATGATTGAGGCCTTGAAAATGCAGGGTTCGGTACACCAGGAGGGGGCATGTTGGGCCCAGCCATCATGTTTGACATTTGTTGCATCCATTGCATCTGCATCTGCATCATTTGCGTCATCTGTTGGGACATTTGGATTTGCGCTTGATCTCCAGGACTCAGCATGGGTGGCATTCCCGGCATCCCCGGCATGGGCGGTACCCCCATGGGTGGATAAGCCATCGAGGACAGAGCCCCAGTCGTCTGCGATCGCACCATGCCGGGAGGGGGTCCTGCCATCGGAGGCAAGTCGTAGTTGCCAGCAGGGTTCGGGCTGCCCCGTCGAGCAGCTCTAGCACGTTCTTCGCCAGCAATAACTCCGACAAGCCCTGCAGGGTGAATGGGATGGGCTGTTGCAGGTCCAGCTCCCTGAGGCGGGGCCGTAGGGTGAAGCGCCAGAGCTTCACGATTCGAAGCGTTCACTAGGCTGGCTCCATAGTAAGGGTCCGGGGGCAGTTGTCGAGCAAAGACTGGCAAATTACCTCCTTTAGGAGCTTGACTGACCACAGACGGAGCCCCTTGGTTCTGGCTGACACTTCGTAAATTAGAGTTCGAAGGAGAATTTGCAAGTCGTGTAGGAGGCCGATTTCTGTTCGGGAAACCGTGGGCCGCAAGAATACCAAGTGGCACATCCTCATCTTCGTCCTCATCCTCTCCGCTACTTTTACCAGACTGCTTCGAGTCCAATGTCATCCGTGACAGGCGGTTGAGATCCGTTGCCGAGTTGTTGTCACCCGGTCGCAGCATGCCGAGGCTGCTCATTGACCGAGTAGGCGGTGCTTCGCCTGTTACCTTCATCATCTGTTGCCGGTACACAGCCAGGTGGGCTTCTTGTTTTCGCCGTTGCTTAGTTGCTTGTCGGCTGCGTTCAATCTCGTCATCATCGTCTTCAGCATTATCACTCGCCTCAGAAGCACTGTCGTCGGACAGAGCACCAAGCCGCCGGTCCATCTCCTTTTGCTCCTTGTACCGTTCCCACTGAGCAGGTGTCATGACTTTATTCATGGTAACTGACTTGACTGGAACCGACTTAGTTTCCTGATACATGTCGGCAAGCTGCGCATCCTCTGCAATATTCGGATCAAAAGAGGCGCTATGTGTCGAACTCGGAGACAATCCTGCCATGTTGTCCCTAGCAGGGCTTGTCAAGGCAGTACTGCTGTCCGCAGACCTGGTGTGTAGTAACTGAGAGGGACGTAATTCCTGCTCATGTGCAACAGATGTCGAGCCTCCTAGCCCTCTCGCAGTAATTGTTGTATCTGACATGGAGCCGAATCTTCCAGGGCGGGAGCCAGCCTCTCCGGCCTTCATGGGGCTGCCCTGCGTAATGGTCTTGGACGGACTAGGGGACCGCATCAAATGATCATTGGAATCCTGTGAGGCCCATGAATAGGGAGAGGATTCAACGACTTGCGTGCGATCGGTGGAGATGGGCTTTGGAGGAGGTGCACGGTTGACACGGAGTGGACTACTGCCTGGATAAGAGGTCGGAGGATATTGTGTAGGAGCAGGAGAAATCGAAGCCTTGGAAACATCAGCATGGAATATTGGTGAGAACGTTCGGAGCTTTCTCCTACCTCTTGGTGTATAAGCCGGCTCGGGACCGCGTCAGGGCTAGACCCGATATGGTCAAACATGTTTCCGAACTCATCCAATTCGGAAGTCTCCAACGATAAGTCGGTATCAAACAGTCTGGGTGGCGTGGCCGTGCTTGCACTACTTGATGTCACGGCTCTGTCTCTGGTCATGTCCTTCACAGGCGGTAAAGCACCGCCTGGTGAGGTGGGCGATCCTCGACTGCCTTTCACGAGCCCAAAGGAAAATGTCCTAGTGGGACTGCGAAGGAAGCCCGGCCTTGTCGAAACAGGAGGCGGCGCGGGGATGTCGTTGAACGGTCTTGACCCAGCACCTCCTTGAACATTCTTGTCCGACCTTGTGTCAACGGAAGAGGGATTTGTCGACGAAGTACTGAGGCGGGCGGAAGATGCGGCACTGTCGTTAGGCGCGGTTGAGTGGGAACGTTCAGTGCCACCACTTCCCCTAGGCACTCTTGTCAGTCCTTTACCCTTCATGTAGTCGAACTTGTTTGTGTTCTTCGCGTACCGGTTACTTGCATCAGGGCGGCCCACTCCAAATAAATCTACCTCCTCGTGGTCACGTCGATCTTTCGGTGGTGGTAATGGTGCTCCTCCTATAGATGCCATCTTCATATGTCTGCCGCCATCAAATGATTTCCCACTGCTCTGTGGCCTCTCCAAAACTCGGAAGGAGGAAGCCTCCCCAGGCGGGTTGCGCACCTCGTCCAAGGCATGGCCTGAAGATTTCCGTCGTTGAAACCCTTTGGGAAGCTTGATTGGCATGAAGGTGGTTTCGGCGGAACGCGACGGTTCCCGAATGGGGGGGAGACTGTTCAAGGACAAGGTGTCTGACAAGAGGCTTCGAGATATTCGGTCCGCGGCCAGGAGGCAAAGAGGTTTAGCTGTGCAAGACTAGGGACGAAAACATGGAAAGCAGTCAGACAGTGAACGGTAACCTGCATACAGAATGAGGTCAGCAACCAATACCCTGTTGGCCTTGAAGGAGAGGATCAATGGATGCCCTACAACAATGTTTTGTTTTAGGACCTTTCCCCGATTTGCTCTCGTCAGCAAACGGCGACCAAAAGGGACCGATGCCAAAAGTCTGAACTGGTGTGCTGTCAAGGGGATAATGATGCTTGTGGCTGGACCAAGTGTTGATGTCAGATGGACGAAGTGATATGTTTATTTTTGTACTTTGTATAAGCGAGAGAATGCCCGCAGGGGGGTGGTGGTGGTTGTGGTAAGGGGAACCGAGGAAATTGAACGGGCAGGCTTCAAGAAAACTCTAGAAGAGGAGCGACGAAAACAGCGATTGAGATATCCAAAAACTGGAGGAGACGGATAGGTACGAGGAATGCAGATGGCGTACTGTTCTGAATGAGAGTGAAGAAATGTGAAAAGGATTGAATCATGGGCAGACAACAAGCAAGCGACCAGGTTGGGAGTTGCGCAGGCGCAGGTGCATTGGTTACTGCAGAATGCAGGTTCAGACGCAGGTGGTAGTGTTAGGTCGCGAGTCGGTAGTGGGCGTGGGTGGATGGGATGGGCATTTAGCGGGTGCGAGGGCACCTGGCCAGCTGGGAGTGAGGGACACAGGTTCAGGCTATTACGAGTACTAGTTTTACTGGGCACCGCCGAGAAACAAGGGAGGCTCAGGTACCCAAGGGGGGTGGGTGATCCAAGCCCTAAAAAACAAGTTGAGGCCAGTAAGACACGGCGGGGGAGACGCGAGGGCCAGGGGACTCTGAGGTGGGCCAGCCACCGTTTATTTGGATCGCGCCTTTGGCACCATCGGACACCTGGCCAGCCTTTTCACCGGCTGGCCCATTAGAATTTAGGTGCCACTGGTGCCTATGGCGCCCATTTTCACTCCACCGGTGCCACTCTTTGCCCAAAACCACCCCAATAATAATAATGAACAACCATCAACAGCTTGTGGGTAGATTGACACGATTGACATACAGAACTCCTGCTCGTGAGGCCCGTCATGCATAGCCCACACTTGTCCTTACTTGTAATACAGCCCGTGCACGCCTACCCAAATGAGATGAGTACCGAGTATTGATTGATATTTCATCGAATGATGAATTTGTTGATCTCCCTTACTGCAGTCCCATCCATCCTCCTTGCTCGCTGCCCCCGTCTTATTGTTATTGCCTCTTCCATCTCCCCAAATCCACTCCTGTATCACTGCCACTCGCGAATTTTTCATCTGCGGCGTCTTCCACTAAACTCTGTCTATCCTCAGACCTCCGGATCTCTGTGTGATGTGGCTAGGTCTTTAGCCTCTGTTGCTGCATGTAACACCACCTCGACCTGCCACTTTTGTGCGCTTTCGGCCTTTTCATCTCCGCCTCTCCGAGATCTTCGACATGCACGTGTTGCTTCTATGCGCGGTGACAGCCAATGCCCTCGGTCCATGTTGGCCGCCCAAGTCATTTCGCACGCAAGGACTCGGGGTATACGTAAAACGCCCAGTTGCGCCTTGGTGTGCTAACCTTTGTCCGCTTTTAAAAGTCCGCTAGGTTCCTGAAATTCCTCGCGTCTTTCGGCGTCTTTTAGCGCCAGCCTCTTCTGTAGTTTGACCTTTCACCGCACGGTGTACCGACCAATAACGAGGAGAAACCTTGTTGTCGGATAATAATGTACCAAGAGGAAGAGGTCGAGGTCTTGCCGAGCGAGACGGAGCGTAGCACACGCCAGGCGACTCAGAGTCGAGGCGTCATCCTGTTCTGTCCGTCTGCGGCTTGCCGTAGCTTGACCACCTCCGCAAAGGCTTGACATGTCGACGGGTCACCCTCTCGAGAGCTTTGTTAACGTCAAACCCCAGGGAGTTGACCGGTGACAACCTTCTCTTGTGACTCGTGGTGGGGACTTCGCCCCTAGACACATGTTCAAGGCTGGCCGTCACTACGGTTGATCTGGACAGCTTTGTCCTCACCTGCGCTGAGGATGCCAACCTCGTGGTGCCAACACACCCCGAAGACTTTGACACCGTCACCTCCCGCAGGATTGGCAGCGCCATTGAGGCTCGCTCTTGGCAATATATACAGACTTTGTCCGACAGCACCCTCTTTCTCCTGCTTGGTGCTCCGGACATCCCAAACTCTACATGTCCCATCATGGCTGCCACTGACAATGGTATAGTCGTTGGTAGGATCTCGGGCCAGGCTGACGACTGAGTTCTTATGCCCCTTTAGGGTCATGGCCGTGACTGCGGTGGCGGAAGTCCGCGGGTCCACCAGCTTGACCACGCGGCTTACCGAACCGGCCGCAATAAGGTGAAGAGAAGGCATATGATCAATGCAGAGCAATGCGCTTGATGTAGTCCGAGTGTCAACCAGCGAGGCGGTGACCAAGTCCCAGGTACGCACTGTTTGGTCCCAGGACGTTGAATAACCCACTGTGGGATCATGGAGATCGAACATCGCTCCGGAGACTGGGCCTGTATGCTGCTGCATCAGCGCGAGCGGCCCACGCTGCGACACTGACACCTCGCTGTTCAATTTCCTCCTCTTGCCATCCGTGGTCCTTGTCTTTGGGACTAGAGCCTCAGGTGCTGCAGGTGCGTCTGATTTTCGAGTCGACCAGATCCCAACAGAGTGGTCAGAGGAGGCGGAGAGGATGCGGGAAGAGGCAGCATGAGCGCAAACCGAATCTACCGAGGATTTGTGCCCATAGAGCTCGATCTGGGGCGAGAGGCTGGCCGAAAACCCGTTCTCATCTGTGTATTTCCACAATCTTAATGTGCGGTCGAAACTCCCCGAGACTGCTTGAGTTGGAGATATGAATTTCGCAGACTTGATGAAGGACCCATGACCACCGTGGCTGGTACCGGGAGATGTTGCGAGAATTTGAGAGGAGGAATTCCATACTCTTAACAGCCCGTCATAGCTCGCAGTGAGGATTCTTGGAGAGGTGGTGGACACGACGTCAACGTCGCTAACCCAATCGTCGTGTTCAAAGGATGCCACATATTGAGGAGGAATGCGTGCTCGCAAATATTCAATCGAGACTGTTGTCTCTGCGGAGATACCATTGCTTGTGAGGTACTCGTCTAATGTAGTTCGAAGATAGGTACCATTGATGATAAATTCTAAGGGAATGGTTTTCTCGGTTTCAAGTAGGTTGTTGACGAGGGTAGAGAGTGTGAGACGGCGGAAAGAGGTGGGAACTAGGATGGGAGCTAGATCTTCGACAGCAAGGTCTGTGTCTCGAGTGGTTAGTCTCACCCGAACTTGCGCTTGACTTCCTGTGGCACTGGCAGTGCCGGTGCCTGGTAATGCAGCCATAGTTGAAGCGTCTGCTATCTGCTCGGCGGCTGGTGATCTGGCGCTCAAAGTGACGTTTCGTGAAGTCTGGCAACAGAGGAATCAATTTTACTCCGACAACGTTTTGCGGAGCGAAAAAATTTCCGGCGGTGCATAGAGACCAAACCTGGCATTCAGGCACGTGCGGGGCTGCCGTGGATGCTTTCTAACGCTTGTTTGAAGAATATCCCTCGCCGCTTTTGAAAAGCGAGAAGGGACCAACAGTAAATACCTATCTGATTTTTCGGAAACGAGTAGCTCCTTAGACAATCCCATTACTATCTAAGTACGGAGGATAAGCCAGGAGCTCTCCAGTATCTGGATAGTGTTAATCCTAATACGAGACTCCTATGAGAGTACGAGGTCATGCTATATAGGCTATGGACGAGGTTCTTGTATACATTAAAAGCGGCGACGACCATGCCGAACCCTGTAGTAACACCTACCGCAGGTGGATGTGCTGGCCACAAGTTTACAGATGACCCTTCGCGACTGCTCCTGCCAGCAACATTACATGCAGAGACATGTCTAATGAATCAGACGCGGCCATATCTCTATGCGATGCCATAGTCAATGGCAGTATTCCGCAGTCGGAACAACTCCTCACTTCTGACCTGTCCTCTACAATCATCTCGGCACTTCTTGCGCAAATTTCCCAAACACGGCATGAGATTAGTGAAGAGATCAGAGAAATAAGCAGGGATGGAGCTGGCTCAGTGGATCAGTGGATTCTCCAGGCGAAGAAGGTTCAGGAAGACATCGCGAGATGCAAACACGAGTCCAGACGTATTGTCGAGGAGCACCAGCAACTCCAGGCTCTGAGAGACCGCGCAACAGACTATCAACATAAAGTTGAACTTCTCGACACAGAGATCAACTTCACCGAAACCTTGGGACGGGAGCTGGAGAATATATCACTGACAACGGGATCATTGAGGGAAATCGAGGAGCTGTTAGCGAGGGATGACCCTTGTCAAGCTGCCTCCAAGTTACACGACCTGGACGAAAGGCTTCCAAGCAATTTCAGGTCCAGGACGACAACCATTGTTCGAGATCTCAGGGACGAGCTACGCCTCAAAACTCGTACGCAACTGGACACCAAGCTCAATACTCAGATTTCCGTTCGAAGGGAGCCGCGGAGAGCAAGCCTCGAGATAGTCCCCAGCGAGCCTGAATCCAACTCAGCGAACTCGGATGCCATTCTTCAAGCTCTTAGCGAATTAGGTGACATACAAGACTCTGTTGAACCTCTAACGGACAAGCTTCGAGCACTCCTTGTCCAGCCTCTTCGACGCACTGCGCGATCGAAGCTTTCGACTTACCAGGTGGAGCAACATTCCTTGACAATCGACTTAGGCGCAACCCTCCCATCTATAGACTTGGTTCTTGACTTCGTGCTTGATCTTCTCAATTTTCTGCAATCTTCTCTCCCGACGACAATACAGATGGCTGTGGTTAACGCAATCCTTGAGGACCTGATGAGTGTCCTGGTATCAGACTGGCTCATCGCTGAGCTCCCAGTAGACCTTGCCATGCTGGATAGTCTCGATAAGCTGCAACAGAGAGTGACTGTAGTTATGGACAAGTTGAAGTCATTACAGTGGCCAGGGCAAACCCAGCTCCGAGACTGGATGGATGATATCCAGCGAACATGGCTAAACAAACGCAAGGCAGCTACGCTGGACGCTGTGCGGAAAGCATTTGCATCCGCAAAAGGTCATCTCAGGCAGGTTGAGAGAGTCGAAAGACAGGTCATATCAACAGCCACCGAGGAACCTAGGGCAGTGGCTGATGAGTCCAATGATTGGGATGCTAGCTGGGACGAAGAGACCAAGGACAAACCCTCCACGGAGGGAGCCCCCAAAGCAGGCGAAAATGGAGAGGATGATGACACGAGCGGCTGGGGTTTTGACGAGGAGGAGAACAGCGAAGACAAAGCAGACAAACAGAATGGCGATGCCACGTCGCATGACGAGGATGATGCAGGAGAGGCCTGGGGCTGGGATGATGAGAGCCCTGCCGACACGAGATCGGAACCAGCGGATAAACATGCTCCCTCGGAGATGAATGGAGCACGAGGACCCCAAGAGACCGAGCACGAGGTCACCTTGACGGAGGTCTATGGCATCAGCGAGATCCCCGACCATCTCATCGAAATCATAGGCAAGGACATCTCCGATGCTCAAGCATTCGAAGACACTCAACACCAGAGCCTCGACTCGTCGACAACATCAAAAGGACTCCTGACCTTGCCGACACTCGCTCTGGCCATGTTTCGCGCCACGGCGCCCAGTTACTATGGTGCATCACCAGCTCTGACCGATATCCATCGCTACAACGACTCCCTCTACATTACCGAGCGACTTCGCGACCTGACCATCCCAGCAGGAATGCCGCACATCGAAGCCGACATCAAAGCTATGGAGAAATTTGCCAAAATGGCCTACTCCAAAGAGATGGAAACCCAGCGGATCATTGTGTGGGACTTGTTGGACGGGGCACAGGGGTTCACGTCGTGCACCCAGTTTCCATACTCACAGGAGATCGAGAATGCCGTCTCTGCGGTCGTGGATCGCATTCGCACTCTGCACAAGGACTGGAAATCCATCCTCTCGACATCAGCATTGATGCAGAGCATCGGCTCTCTGGTAACCATGGTCATCAACAAGGTGATATCCTCAATCGAAGAGATGGACGACATCTCCGAACCCGAGTCCCGGAGACTCACCGCCTTCTGCCAGCAGATCGCCAGTCTGGAGGGCCTCTTCCTCTCGACTCCTCCGTCGGCAGCCACTGAAACTCCTGAGCAGCCTCACGAGCCAGTTCCCATGGTAGCTGTCTATGTCTCTAATTGGCTGCGCTTCCAATACCTGATCAACATCTTGGAGAGCTCACTCGTCGACATCAAGTACCTGTGGACTGAGGGAGAGCTGAGTTTGGAGTTCAGTGCCGACGAAGTGGTCGATCTGATCAAGGCGCTCTTCGCCGAGAGCCCACACCGGCGAAGCGCCATCACCGCCATTAAAGGATCTCGGTTGTCCAGGTGAGCGCGAGGTACGAGGACGACGTTTTGACCGTGCAGGCCCACGCTCACCTTTGGTATACACAATCTATATTCTGGTAGGAGTGAGAGTGATAACGGTGAAGGGGACGGCAGTGCTGATGCCAACGATAATGCCAATGCCAGTCAAGAAAAGCTTCACGAAATTCCATCAGGAGCGCGCTGGCTGGCTGCCATAGGCTATAGTGTAATATACGATCTTGACGTGATATATACCTAATATCGTTTTTTAGTAGTTTTTTTATCTTTCTTTTTGTGATCATTTTCTCGTCCTCCCGCGACCACGTAACAAGTCACTCTACAATCACCCCGATGAGGCGCAAATAATAGCCCAAAAAAAAGAAGAAATATGGAAGTTGCTAGAGTGTGATGTATTTATTCGTCCACGACACGTGCACGTAGAGTTAGATACCCATTTGTCCCTGACAGCCCTAGGGTAGGCAGGTAGATAGGTAGACACACATTATATATTTCAATTTCATTGAAAAGCTCTCCATTTTAGATCCGTTGTTGATTCCATATACCATATATACATCAAAGCAGCTCGCCCGAGCCCCAGAAAAAAAAAGAGGGGGTTTCTTTCAGCAGAGAAACTTGTATACTTTCTTCCACCGGGGCCATCTCTTGCGGTCGGCTCGCTCCTCCTGCACCAGCACGCGGACGTTGAACTCCCTCTTGCCTGTGAAGAGATCCATGTCCCTGGCCAGCAGGATGTCCGTCTTCATGTAGATCTTGTAGCCGATGTACATCAATATAACCACGGGAGCGGCGAGGTAGGCTTGGAAGAAATTCACGATGCGGTCAGAGATGGACATGTGCTGGTATCCCACGGGGGCGAAGCCGGTCCAGAACTGCGCGATCAGGACGAGGATATTAAAGATAAGCCCGACCCAGGACCCGACGATGCCCACGGGGGACCGGAATGCGAGTTCGTCCAGCGAATGGCCCTGCAGGGTCCAGGCGTGGCGGAAGCGGATGTGCGCGAGGCAGATGGAGCTCCAGGTGAATATGGAGCTGAGGCCCGAGAGCGCGAGCATCCAGTTGAATGCGTCCTGCTGCTTCTCTGTCGCCGCCAGGTACGCCAGCAGTCCCAGCACCGAGGCGACGATGATGGCATACAAGGGACGACCCTTGCGGTCAATGTAGGCGAGAAAGGCGGGTGCTTGACATTGTTCTGCTAGAGCGGCAAGGGTGCGCGAGGATCCATAGATGGCAGAATTCCCGACGGAGAGAACTGAGATCATAATGACCACATTCATGACGGACGGGAGGACTTCGATGCCGGCGTTCTGGATTGAGATGACGAATGGGGATGCTCTGCGATTTGGAGTTAGGAAAATCATACAGGCCAGAACACGCTGGAAAGGAGAACTGACTTTGCATCAGCACTGTTCTTGCCATTGAGCAGGCGAGGATCAGTGTATGGCACCAGCGTGCCTACAAGAAGCAAGCTGACAACATAGAAGAGTGTAATGCGCCAAAATACCTGTTGTTTCAAGTCAGATACCCACAGACACGCGCACCAAGAGACTTACCTGTTTGATAGCACTAGGCAATGCTTTCCTTGGGTTTTCAGTCTCTGCTGCAGCGAGACCAACCAGCTCGGTGCCGGCGAAAGCAAATGCTGCTGTCACAAAGGTGCTGCACAGCCCCTTGAAACCGTTGTGGAATGCTCCTGGATGGTGCCATAGACGGAAGCCCATGTAACTTGCATCAGGGTTTCCGAGGCTGTCAACACCGCCCATGACATTGATGAGAACACCCAGAAGACTTGTGGCACAAGTCAGCTCTATGGTATCAAGATAGAGAGGGGAGCGCTTACATGTATCCGATCACCGCTGTGACCTTGACAATGGCAAAGACAAACTCTGCTTCTCCATATCCTTTCACGCCAAAGAAGTTGATCAGAACAATCAGCACCAGAAATATTGAAACCCAAGCGGCGTTCAGAGAAATATTTTGAACCTGCTCGTTTCCGTCAACCAAATATCGATCGCCGCCCGGCATGACCCATACCCAGTAATCCACAGTAATTGAAGCGCTCACGATCTCCAAGGGTAACACCGTCAACCAATTCAAAGCGTAGTTCCAGCCCATGGCGAAGCCCCAGGCAGGGTCCTGCAGAGAAAAAGAACGCATCAGTTTTCCAAATCGAGGACGAAGCGTGGGGACAATATATTCTTCTTACCAGGAATCTCGTAGAGTATGAAGCGAACGACCCGGCGACTGGGAATAGGACTGCCCTGTGCACAAGTGGTTAGCATCAGCAACCCGTGGGGGAGTCAATGGAGGTATTACAGTTCTCCCAGCGCCTGTACAGTGCAATACAACATGCACCCCGTCAAAGCGAATGACAACAGCAACGAGGCAGGCCCGCCATATGCCAGCGCTTTCCCGCTGCCCACAAAAAGACCTGTGCCGATGCTCCCGCCTATCGCGATCATTTGTAGATGTCGTCCTTTTAACCGCCTCAGCAACGGTGACATTGCTGTCGCCTGCGCTGCCGCTTCAGCATCATATCCCTTCCCGCCCGCTGCACTGAATGATGCCGACCGAGTGACACTTGCGTGGGGATCTCGCCGGAAGGACTCGGTGAGCCGGCGGGTGAATGGGCGTCGCATATTTCCCATGTCGGCCTCATATGCGGAAGGGTTTGATGACGACTCAGGACTCCATGATTTTTTGTCCTCCATATCGTGACTGTTCATGCCATCGGTCAGCGGGAAGGAGCCGGCCGGCTTAGAGTCGATGGTTAGGGTGGATAATAAGGACGCTGCTACTTGGGTCCGATTCAAAGGTTTAGCTCATGACGAGGGGAATGAATATGTAGAGTCTGGATATCATCATCGGCAGTCACATAGGGTGGCTTGTGTCCCATGTGAACCTCGTTCGAAGTCGGAATCGAGGTGGTCTGCGCGCAGGAGCGCATGCTGTGCGCGGAATGGGTGGGCGGTGCTGAGAGTTGGATGTCTCATCAGCCAATCGTCTGGGATCAGGAAGAAAGCCACAAGATAAGGCCTTTTATGGCGCTGGTGGGCTCAGAAACCCCACCTACAACGCTTGTTGTAGATAAGACACAGTTTCTATACAGAAGATAGGAATCATGGAGGATATGTCGAAAATGTAACCAGCAATACGAGTACATCGGCTATGTAGACTATGTGTGCCAGCAATTCTGCGCTATACAATATTAAGCATCACACAATCATAGCCATCCTTCCCATCGTTACGTCGTGAACAGCTAGCAATACAGCCAGCGGGAGATATTCGTCGGTTCATGGGGCGTTATGGTCTCGTTTCCCGCAGCTCAAGCCAACAACATAGCTGCGAGTAGCCATGATTTTGTAGTCGGAGTCTTCATTTGTGACGAGGACTACCATTTTGACGGTAGAAGACATGACCTGGTCTTAGTGAGGATGTCCCATGTCATAGATCAAGTTGGATCTTTTCCGTTGTTGAGGTTACCTATACTTGACGACATGGACTCGTCTTCGTCTCGAGTCTGAGCATCTATAGATGATGCTTCGATGGGTGATACAGAATCCGGTTCTGACACATCTAGCCTTGTAGGCGTATGGCTTCCGCTCTCGTCCAGATTGTCGGCCTTGACTTCTGCACTGGTCATGCTTTTCACGTCACGCGAGCTCAGCCCTCTGCGTAGAGCCAAACGTTGTGCAGCCTCACGTTTCTGTTTGATTTCCAGTTCCTCCTCTTGAGCCACTTGCTCTTCTTCTCGTCGAAGGTCCATCAAACTCGGGGGTTCAGGTTGCTCCTCGACCACGTCAGAGGATAGGGGCGCTAGATTCTTCTGGGAATCTGATCTGTGAGTGCTCTTGGCACTGGGACTTCTTAACGACTTCGATGAAACAGTGCGGGTAGAGTTGCGAGACACACCGGGCCGCTTGCCTCCCGATGACTTTGTTTTGCCGCTGCTCTGATCTTCAGCAAAACCTTGGTTGGTCGTGCGTCGACCGAGCATGACTGCGAACTCATCGTCAAGAGGCTGCGCATCTTCGTCCTCATCGCTCATAATCAGGTCTCCCCGCGAACTCAAGGAATTTGTGGTTGATCTGGAAGCGGCAGTATCGCTTCGCTGGCGCCCGTGGCTCTTTCGCCACGTACTATCGCTTTCGTCTGTCTCCTCTATCAATGGTTGGCTTTCAACGTCTCGCACTCGGGTGCCGCCTGGATTTTCCTGCAAGTCTGCAGCCGATGGCTTATAGCGCAGTTTCCGGAAGCCAATCTTCCATGGAAGCCGCTCCAAAAACCCTAGATATGATGAGCCTGGTATGATGGTGGGATCCTGATCAGAGTCGGGCTGTAGCCCAGAGGGTTTCCGCCGGCCTCGGGAACCATAGCTCATAGCCCTTTGTTTCCGTGGTTGAACGGCTTGTGGGCCCCCACCGGCGAGCAGACTATCCAGCTCGTCGTTGCCCCAGCCCAAGGAGCTGTCACCAAGCGCCTCATCATCATCCCAGGCATTGTAAAAATCAAAGTTATATTCAGCTCTACCACGCGACCGGCCCCTCCTTCGTCGGATGTTATCATCTCGGTTTGGGAAACAAGGCGCAGTACACGCGTAGATGCACGATTTCACGCTTTCAAGGCAAGGGTCGACGTAACGTTGGGTGAACGTATAGATGTTCTCTTGAGCGGCTTGGTTGGCAGATTCGAAGTTGTGGGAGATATTGTGGAGGGTCTGGCGGAATTCAGGGTTGTTCATCTTGACGACTCAGGAGCGCCGACATTCACGGCGCAGGGAAGGGAGGCAGCGCAGTTAGGCAATGATTGGACATGAAACGCATGCGCTGTATCGATGCGGAATGACTTCACAATTGCCATGCTTGACTCCACGAGCGTCGCATGACAAGACGCCCTATGTAAGGTAATTCAGGAACAGCAAAGACAGTTGTCAGTTTAATTGTCTGGGGACAAACTGGGGGTGGCGGGAAGACAACGGGTGACGGGATAAGATATCCCGGAGAAGGTGAGTGGACCAGCTTGACCACTTGGGACAGCCCACGTGCTCCATTCCTGGATCTCGGAGATACTATTTATCCGGATCATGCACTAGCCCGCCTCACTTTTCCCGCTTCACACCGTCCAGCTGATCAACTTCACCTTCTTCATCCTTCATCCCCCAAATTTCAAGCTTGACTTCTTCTCTACTGCTCATCTAACGGGAGAGGAGCTATGGTCCAGTATATTCGCTTTCTGCGCACTCCACAAAGCGACGTGGGGAAAAAGACTGTCGACATCTCCGCAGTCGTAGCCGTCACTACAGACCTGGGTGATGCGTTCTTTAGTGAGGACGTCCAACTGCTCGCAGATGTTGTCGAGGCCAACTCCCCCAATGGTGTTCTATACTCTCAGCCTATCAAATGGCAGGCCTCATCGCGGGCTCTAAAGTTCACCGTCTATTGTCCTGGCAAGTATCTTTCTAGACCTGTGCGCCTTCATGTGACTACCAAGGCAACCGAGACTGCCACTCAATCATTAGAGATTCCAAAAATCCTGGATGTATGGAGTGCTGTCTTTCTTCTGTCTGATAAACAGCGGACGGAACCAATTGTGGAGCGACGAATTGCTTTGTCGAATAGGAGCGTGGTGAGGATGTCGGAGGAGACTGGTGACAGCATTGCGCGGCATATCTGGTAAGAGTCTCCTTTCCTCCAGCCCGATGCCGCTAAAGGGTGAACCAGGGATGCGAGTCTAGGTTTTCTTGTCTATTTCGCCCACGCGCTGTCTACCTCCCCCATCGATGGAATGTCACTGTTAGTATCCCTGTTCAAGTCCAGCAAGGTAAGACGACTTAGAGTGCTGGAGCTTGGTGCGGGTTGCGGCATAGTAGGAATTGCTTTGGCACAGCTTGTCAAATGCGACCTTCTCCTTACCGACCTGGAGGACGCTCAGGAGATTTTGGCGAGCAATATCCGATGCGCTGCGCCCGTGGCAGGATCTACAGTTCGGTCGGAAGTGTTGGATTGGGCCTCGAGCCTTGATGATAGCTCCAATGCCAATTACGATCTCATTTTGGTTTCCGATTGCATCTACAACCCAGACAGCAGTCTGCACTTGGTAGAGACCTTGAAGCAACTGGCCGCTCGTACGCCCGAAACCCTCATTTTGGTTGGATTCAAGCGACGACACACAGAGGATGATTTGTTCTTCACACGAATGCGCACTGCAAAATTCGACGTTCTCGAGACCCTCAAGATATCTCTTCCCTATATTGACACCGACCAGGACGTGGACCGACCTATCGCGGAGTTCTTCACCTATAAGATGAGCACTCAGCCACAGAACAACCCCTAAGACCACATACCAGCGTTATCGAGAAGAAATAGAGCACATGCTGCACATGCTGCACATGCTGCCTTACATCTACCAGGTGTCCCTCCATGGCGGTGAAATATCCCATCTTCTCGGCTAGGCGACGCCCTGGAATACAACACCGGCGATCCGGGGCCAGTCACGTGCTCGCGTCCCTGAAAATCCCGCACAACGGATACGAAAAAAATCAAACAAGATCAAAATCTGCTACGGGAAACGGGAACGGAGGAACCGTCCAACGCCCAAGCACCAGCGAATGACCAATACGCTACTGGCAGACAACGCAACTAGCTGAATCACCGATCCCTTGTCCCTGGCGCGTCCGTGGCTGCAAAGGACTGAGGTCACTCCCTTGCTGGGATCTGACTTTTCCTGCTGGGCTTCCCACAGTGACTCCCTTTGTGTATCCACACTTTGCCCCCCACCACCGTGTCGTTGTCGCTCCTTTGCAGCAAAAAATTAAAGCAGAATTGCACCAAAATCATCGACCTTTTCACCATTTCGCCTTTCTTCACCACTTCCTCGCCTTCTTCACCGCAACATCCCACAGCTTACCACGACAACTTTCTGTTGGAAATTCTTGGATCTGCCTTTGGGACCACCAAAGGCACCTCATTCACGGCTTCGACATCGTTTGCTCTCCGTTATCAAGGTGCATCTACTTACAGACATCGTCACATCGTTAATCAGCCTCGCCCGCCTCCTGCTGAAGCCTCAAGCCTCAACGCCTGCTCTGTGCTTTCACTTTGACATCCCAGACCTGCTTTCTCCCCAATTTCAGCTGCCGCATAGGTCGCCACTCGAGGTTCTTCCTCCTCGTGAGGGAGAGTCGCTGAGGCAAAGCCAAATTCCCAGAGGATCCGAGTCCCGCAAACCTCCCTAACACTTATTGGGGAATTATCTTTCAACTCAAATCCCTAACATAACCATTTTGCATGGTTATGGCACCTTCTGCTATTGCCATTGAAGAAACCAATACTACAGTTGTGATTGACAATCAAATCGACAAGGTCGATTTTGTTGAAACTAATCATGGCGTTGAATCCGATGTGACTGGTCTGGCCTCCAAGGCACTGATCCAGAAAGTCCTCAAGGAGCAGATTGCTCGTATCAATGTTGACACCTGTGAGCCTGGTGAGGAAGATGCATTTTATGTGGCGGATCTGGGGGAAGTGTACCGTCAACATCTACGCTGGAAATTGAACCTGGGCCGAGTCAAGCCCTTCTATGGTGGGTTTGACCCACTGTGTTCCATCTCCTGCATGTGCTCACAATTGTTACAGCGGTCAAATGCAACCCGGACAAGGAGGTGCTCCGTCTCCTGGCCAAATTGGGCACTGGATTCGATTGTGCGTCTAGGGCCGAGATCGACCTGGTATTGGGGCTTGGCGTTTGTCCGAGTCGCATTATCTATGCTCAGCCGTGCAAGACCAAGTCGTACTTGAGACACGCTCGCAAGGCTGGCGTCAGCCTGATGACCTTTGACAATACCGACGAGCTGCACAAGATCAAAGAGTGCTATCCGGACGCTGAGCTGGTGCTCCGAATCTTGACGGATGACTCAGCAAGCGCTTGTCGGCTCAGCACAAAGTATGGGGCCAGTCTCGAGTACGTTGAGGAGCTGCTCGGTCTCGCCAAGACACTGGACCTCAACCTGGTCGGCGTCAGCTTCCACATAGGCTCTGGAGCGAGCGATCCGAACTCTTTCGAGACGGCGGTTAGAGACGCTCGCCACGTCTTCGACCAAGCGGCCCTCCTAGGATACGATTTCAAGCTGTTGGACGTCGGAGGCGGCTTCGTCGACGAGACATTCGAAACCTTTGCGGGTAATCTCCACGAGGCGCTCGAGGAATACTTTCCGGCCAATATCCGTGTGATTGGCGAGCCTGGCCGCTACTATGCCTCCAACGCCTTCACGCTCGCCACGAACGTCATAGCGAGACGCGAAGTCGCGGTCAACCACGAAGGCAGGAAAGGGTACATGCTCTACCTCAACGACGGCGTCTACGGCAACTTTTCCAACATCATCTTCGACCACCAGCACCCCGTCCCGCAGGTCTTGTCCGCCGCGCCCGACCGCGGTCAGGACCTAATCGAGTACTCCATCTGGGGCCCTACCTGCGATGGCATCGACGTGATCACCGACCGCTACTTCTTGCCCGGTGTCGTCGAGATCGGCGACTGGCTGTACTTTGAGAACATGGGCGCGTACACCCGGTGCTCGGCGACCAAGTTCAACGGATTCAGTGATGACCACGAGGTCATTTACATTTCCAGCGAGCCCGGTGCCTCAGCCTTGCTCGGATATTAAAGCGTGCCAAGTTGCTCTCCGACAAACTTGGCAGAATCAATATGCAAAGAGGCGGGGGTTAAACCTCTTGAAAGTGCGCGGTGTGGTTGCAACTTGCAACATGTTGGGACTGTCTACACCGTAACAAAGCCTTAGTCAATTGTTTGTGGCTCGAAATTTTCCTTCGTCGTTATCGCACTCTCCTTTTTCGCCCCAAACGGGCCCGATAGATCAGATAGATAGATGTCTTGTCCCCGCTACCAATAAGCAAACAGACAGGGGACCAAGTTTCATCACCATTCAAACAATTTTCCTCAAAAATCTCAGCCTTGCTACAAGCCACGCGCCTCCTTTCGAGGGGGTACGTATCTACAGCTGCCTGCCTGCCTGCCTGGTTGGTCCCA
>WJFF01000048.1:138189-156799 GCA_011800825.1 Fonsecaea pugnacius | reverse complement strand
GGTATTTGCCCGTAAGGGATATCTATCCTTGGTCACGAACCCCAGTGGTTCCCTGATGTCAAGGTCAAAACCATGTTCGTAACGTGACCCGCCCTCACCCGCGCGTGGCCTGCCAACGAGCGCCATATTCTTAGGCCTAGTCCATTAGGCTTGCTGATATCTGCACCTGTCTTCTAACGCCCTCCATTTTCCCAGACTGTCGTTACCAATCACGAACGATCATCATGACTCATGGTTCTTCAGAACTTGGTTTCTTTGTCCTTGATGGGCAAGTCCTTGCCAGTGGCCGATTTGTCTGCGGTAGGAGTCTTATGTTAGTTCACCGGTATCTCAGATCGCAGGCAGGCACGAGATGTGGGCACCGACATTGGTTCCGAATAAAGTCACTGATCTGCTCGTCTTTGGCTTGCTCAATGGCGGACTCGTTGTCTTGGGGCCCTTGACCGAGGAACTTCTCTTGGACAAAGTCGACTCCTACACCGTCGAGCGGTCTTGTTAGCATACATACATATATGGTCATAATTAGCAACAGGGGGTCGTGAAATGCCTCACCCTTGTCGAGGTAATCCTCATTCTTCTCGCTCTCCTTTCCACCACCAGCGGCAGAATTGAGCTTGTCACCCAGTCCGCCGAGGAAGTTTCCACTGCCACTGCCACTGCCAGAGGCCTTCTGCTGCCCGCCACCTTCTTTCTGCTGTTGCTCATTGTTGCCGCCGGTGAAGCTGTTGAAGGCACCTTTGAGTTGATCCATGGTTACGAGAAGGGAATGTGAGGTTGGAATCGATCTAGAGATGAGTGAATAGTCTGGAGATGCGTGGTCAAGTTTAGACACCGAGAGATGAAGGAGAAAGAAAAGAAAAGGTTGGAGAGAAGAAAGAGAAATATAGAGGTTATGGCTTCTTGGTGGGTCAAACGAGCGTCACCAAGTGAGCTGAAGGATACAGGTCACAGAATGCAGCCAAGCGGCTTGGTTGAGCAGGGCAAGGGAGCTGTACGAGTAGAGATGGTGTGGAACTGCGACACGAGCATCTAAGAGGCAGAAGTCCAGTAGCTCAAGGTTGGACGATCGGTGGAGAGACACAAGGGAAAGCCACACCGACTTGTACTTGGTACCAAGATGCAGGCAGTGGTGACTCTGGTAAGGAGGAAGTGACAAGCAGCCACAAGGAGAGGGGAGGGGCATTGGGGTGGAACTGGTCAATGACGTCAACCGCAGCCGGATCGGATTAACTTATTCGGAATCGTTTCAGCTGGGCAGCGACAATACCGAGTACGAGGTACACGCTACTTTGTACAGCCACAGCCACCAGTTCCTCCTAGACCTGCATTCGACTTAGTCCCAGGACACAAGCAAGCTGAAAATGCTGCAAGCCACAGCTCAATGGGCCAGGATGCCATGCATCCACGCCTGCATCAACCCTTCCACTGGCATTGGTCCACGTTCAGGCTATTCCCCCTTTGTCGCTGCATCATTTTCTTCTTGCTCCATCTCCTTTTCCCAATCCTCTACAACGTCTTGCTGCTGTGCCTTCTTCCGCAGCTTCTCCTCGTTCTCCTGCTTCTTCCTCTTGGCTTCAGCCAACCGACTGCCCAATACCGTGTACACTGGTCGTTGACCGACGGGCTTGACCTGAGGCGCGACAGCAGGGACTGCTCTCTTCGCCGCAACTTGAGACCATCCGTCCGTGAGTGACGGAATCGGTCTGCCTTGTTGCTGAAGAATCTTCGGCTCTAGGTCCGAGGTGTCGAATTGACAGAGGACAACTGATGCACCGAGGCCATGCTTTGTTACCTCGCCAGCAATGGTGGGCTGTAGACTGGTAAGAAGAGTTACCAGCTGTTCAGGAGTGTCAGAGGATAGGGTGGGTAAAAGAGCTACGCCTTCATCGTTGGATAGAAAGATGATGTCGAACTCGATGGCGGGGGTGGACTTCTTGATAAGAGGCCGCATTTCGTCTTCGGTCAGTGCAAATCGCGGCTTCGTCAACAATAACCCGTTGTAGTCATGCTTGACCTCGTCTGCTTTTCGGTCCGGCGTCGATTGCACAGGGGCAGACACGTTAAGCTGTGCCCGCTTGATCCTGGCAGCCTGGGCCAGAGTTTTCATGGGAGCAGCGACAAATTTCGGGGTTTTGAATAACACAACATGTCGATGTGGCTCAGGGTCCAGACTCTCCCCGTCCAACCCAAAATCTTCGGCAAGACTGTGGATGAAGGCTCGCTGCCGGCTTTTCATTGGTGGGAAGGGATATCTCTTCTCCTTTTCGTCCGCCGCAAAGAGCCGTAGGGTTTCTTCCTGCTTGTGAGCCCATGCCACATCTTCTAGGTACATGTTGAGAGTGGTGGTCGAGTAAGGGACATGCTCATCGGTATGATCGTCAGGAATATGAAGAGCCAGAGCTAGTTTGCGATTTCTCTCCAACCTGGCGCACTCATCGTCGCACTTGAGCGACGTTTGTCGGCCGGGAGGCTCAGGCACATGCGCCCGCGCATTGCACCTGACCTCCTCTTTCTTGCGTTGGCAGTCGCATGTAATCATGACTTTGAATGGACATGGCTTATCCTCCTTGCACGTCGCAGGAGCGTGGCAGGGCTGCTCACATGGATGTCCACAGGTCTTCTTCGTCTTGCCACACTCTTGCTGGCATTGTTGATGGGCATCTTCACATTCGCCTGGCTTGTGGCATGTCTTCTGGCAGGCATGGGAGCCGCACTTGAGCGGCTTTCCGCAGACCAACCCGCACAATACATCGGCCCTCCAGCACGGTTGGTTTTTCAGAGTCTTCTTGCCGCAGAGACATTGCTTTTCGGTGAGAAATGGACACTTGGGGCATTCCTCCTCGTCCAAGTGGCAATTGTGCACAACCGGAGGGTGGCCACAATCTTTCACCCGGTTACACGGGAAACTACACGGCGGTGGACGTGTGCCGCAGGGCAACGGCGCCTGAAGGATGGTCCTACCACAGTTGCAGGAGATATCGTCAAAGATGGCTTCCCTGCAGCTGCCGCATGGCCCACGATGGCAAAGATCTTGACACACGTGGTTTCCACACTTCAGTTTGCGTCCACAGGGTCGGGTGCAAATGTGTTCTGCTTCGACATTCTCATCAAATGCCCGCGTGACGCCCCCCAACGGCTTAAGTTTTCGCTTGGTGGCTTGACGTTCAGATGCTTTGCGCTCCCCTGTGCAACATCGCTCACCACACTCATGACGACCACAATTCAGAGTAGCCTTGCACAAACGCGCGCATCGGGGTGGTTCCTCGTTCGCTTCGTGGCAGATGACGTCAAACGAATTACGACCGCACCGACATGGTTTGGAGATTTTGAGCGTGCAAGGACTGCATACTCCAGAATGACAAATCTCCTTGCATTTGTGACCGCATGGTAACGATCTCCCGCATTCCTTTTCGCAGTTAGGGATCGGATCGGTACAGAGTGTTCGAAGGCCGTTCTCGAGGCTTGCCAGAGGGGTTTTTCCACAGGGGCAGTGAGTAACCACGTCGACTGACCTCGGGCAGTGTGGTATTGTCGCATCTTGGGAATGACATGACTTTTCGCAGTGATGAAGTCCGCAGTCCATGAGTCTGTCACATTGTTGACCACAATCGAAGAGTCCAATCCAGTCGCTGCTTGGCTTCTCTTCACCACGGTCTTTGCATAATATATTCTTTTTCACCTTTCCGCAGTAGCATCGCGCAGGAACCTCAATCGTACAAGCGCCACAGAGACCCTCATGACAGGGTCTTTGGCAAGTGTGCTCGCCACATGGCATGATGTCGCCACACACAGCACCGCAGCTCCAGCCTGTCTCGTAATTTGTCTCGACACATCGTCTCGCTGTTTCCTGCTTGCCACAGTAACAACTCTGCTTGGGGCCCATGGCTGTACATGGTGGACATGGTCCCGCATGACAGAGGAGATCGCAAGGATGTGGACATGCTTTGGGGAATGTCCTCTCCCGGCCACACGTCTGGCCGCAAGAGTGAGGAGGAAGACCGGAGATATTCTTGGGATCTATTTCCTTTTCACACCAGCAAGTGTATGCTGATGGGAACGTGTCCTTTGGTAGATTGCAACCGGGACATCTCCACAGTTTTCCTGACTGCGTCTCCTCGTCGTTTTGCCCTTCGGAGCGAGGAACGGCCGAGCCCTCATTCTTCGACCATCTCTTGATGCAACCGATGTGGAACACAGTCCAACATGTCCGACATGACCAGACTTTTGAAGACCGACCAATCTCGTTGGTGCAAATTGCACACTCGTAAAGATTGTGGGAAATGTCCTCATGAATTCTGGTGGCAATGTCCGGAGCCGTCGATCGAGCGGCCGACCCCTTCCGTCCCTGTGGCCGCTGCGGTGTTCGCGTGGATGTGCCCTTATTACCAGGGTGAGGAGGGCGAGCTTTTGAGTCGTTGGACTGCGTGCTCGATTGAGGAGGCGGTGGTAGGGAGGATGGGACGAAAGGCGGTGCTTCTGCATGGAGTCGTGTGAGGCGTCCCCCGAAGGGTCTGCCCGCACTCTGTCTCATGGGGACCGTGGTTTCTGGCTGAGAGGGTGATGGTCTGCTGGAACCACCGCCGCCTCTCCGTCTATGTCTTTGCCCTCTATTAGGATGGCTGTTGTGGTTCGGCGGGGTATGTGTCTGCTGCACAGCTGGGCCATCCATGGTGGCACTGGATTGAGAGTGTTGGAGACGCCGCAATGTAGACAGACTTCAGGCGGGAGCGGAAGCGGATACGAGTATTTGGCGAGAGGTAGCAATAGGAGTTGTAAGGGAAAGGACAAAGAAGATCCACGCAAACAAGAAGTATACAATTACAAGTAAGTATGCGAATGAATCACCTTAGGTAGTTATGTGAGCAGCGTGCGGCTGGCTGCATCAACGCCTCTTCAACTTTTCAGGCAAGTCGAACTTCTCCAAATTTCTGGCATCGGCACGTCACCGGCACAGCAAACTCCGCCGTTGACTCACCGACGCCAAGAGGCATGTAAGGCTGGCCAATCATGTTCAACTCGTCCAGTGTTCCAGACCTGCATGTTTTGCCTCGTTGTGGTCCCAATAGGCTACCTACAGCGTTCCAGGGCACTTCTATGGTCTCGTTAGGGAGAGATGACTCTTGTGTTTGTGTCCGTAAGAGGGATTTGATTTCTCTTGGGAATATTCATGGCCCGCCGTGTGTAATCGCCCTGCATTGGAGTGTTCCGTCCTAAACTGAACGCCGTGCACCCGTCATGCTTGTATGCATTACCTCCCCCTAATTGACTTGCGTACCATATCCTCGAATCTGATCGGCAAACGCCCAGCTTTGACCCTCCAGCTTCTCGTCCTCCTTGAGCTCGACGCCCTCTTTGGTCACCACTGCAATGCTGTACTTGTCCAAGCTCCTGGCGTCGCGGTAGAACAGCACTTTCATGCACTCCTTGACCGCATCAATGGCCATTTCCTTTGTCACATCCTTGACACTCTCTTCATCATGTGGCATTAGTTTTCGCAACAAAGGCAGTGCCAGATGTGCGCCAAACCCGGTTGCCAGCGTTGGAGCCGAGAAGGTTGTCCCTAGTAAATCCGCACTGGCCAAGAACGGCTTCTCGTCTTCATCCAACCCCGCGACAAGCATCATGTTCCATAACGGATCAAACTCGCTTCTCCTCTTGTACATGACCTTGGAGAGGTAGATGTGAAGATTTCGTGCGTTCAGCGTGTGCCCGGTAGCTGAGAGGTAGTTTTCTCGAATGTCCAGCGACTGCAATAGCCGGTCGAGATATTGCATGTCTGAGACGTCACCACCGAAGCCGACCACGGTATTCGGGGGGAACGTTCGCAGACGTTTAACATCTGTGAACCTCGCGAGGGAGCCATAGGATGCTAACAAGAATGTGTTAGCCCAATCGACGGGTTGAATGCGCCGCAGCTGTGGTAAACATACCTAGATTATCTGCTGCCACTACTACGCCATCCTTGAATTTGACTCCCAGTACCGACGTTCCTGTTACTGCGGGAGATTGCGTATGCGTCTGAGGCATCGAGGTCTGGAGGTATGAGGAATCGTAGGGACCGTAAACATCATCTCTGGGCTGTTGAAGGTCAGTTTTGTTCGTTTCCCTACAAAGGGGCAGTACTAACTCGACCCCAGGCCTGAGGATAGTGATTCATCGCGGCGGATATCTGGTAGGGAGACGAGAAGAACTGAAGTAAGAATCCTAGAACAGGAACAAGGTGGAGGATTTGAGAGCCGTGAGTATGGTCATTGAGGGAGCCGCGTCAAGATGTGCAGCCTTGCGGTGCTGAAGCTCGGCAGAGCTGCCGAAAGTGGCAAAACATCTCACACTAGAAAGAATCTACTGGGTACGAAGCCGCTGGTGCTGGCCAGCACTTCCCCATATAACGGAGAAGAAAGATACCAACTAATAACGCGAAGTCAAGTCATGGTACTGCTTACCATTGGGTATCGTATTCTATGCCCAAAGCAATAATGCTGGGCTTCAATTATATCTAGACGGCCATCTTGCTGGGCCATTTCCCTCGTTATGTATACATGCCCATCTCTTGCCTATGCATCTCATTTTCATCCTGCAAAAGATGTTCGGGGGTCGCACTACCACGGGAAGGTAACGGGGGGGGTATCCGTTCCTGCACCTCCTCGGTCTCACTCTCTAGATCGGAGGGGGCCAGGTTGAGGGGATCCTTGGTTGATGGAGCGGCTGGCTCGTCGTTCTCGCTGCCGTTGTCTGGTAGTAGGGAGGGTTGGGATGAATCCTTGGCCGTCGCGTCGGGCTCGCCATGACCAAAAAAGTCGCCATGATGTTCATCATGAGCTGTGCTCGTAGGCGATTCCATCGGGGCTTCAACCACAAACACTTCATCCTCTGCACCATCCTCAGGCTGCGCAGAGCTCGTTCTCTTGCGTCTTTCTGGAAGAGGTGGCTTCGGTGACGACTTGGCCGATATCGACTCGTGGGATCCATCCGTCTCGGGGCGCTTTGGTAGTAATGGAGGTGGCACCGCTTTCCGCTTCGGTGCCAGGAATGAGTTTGGCCGGATTTTCTCAGGGGGAGGCAGCGGAACTCCTGGAGGTGGAAGTGGCCTCCCACGCCCCATTGGCTCTCGCGGAGTAGGAGGGCTTCCCGATCCCCCACCTGAAGTTCCCTGCATTGCCGCCGCTTGGGCGTCTCGTTGTCGATTTCTTGCGAGCACGCCCCAGCCCCATTTCTGCGCCGCAGCGGCAGCAGCATTAACAGATGCCAACGCTTGTTTCCTATCCGCAGCAGTCAAAGATCTCGCACCGAGTGCGAAGCTTTTCAGGGGCTTGTTTTTCTCTTGCGCTGAGGTAGGCCTGCTGTCCTTTTGATCAATAGAGTCGATTGTTTGTGTTGAGGCACGGCTTGCATTTGTCAGAGCCCGGGGCAGGGAAGATGGCCTTTGACCGTTGTGGTCGTCCTCCTCCGACACGCCTGAAGCGTTGCTTGACGACCGCCCCTTCAACATTGCCGCCATCGCAGACTCTACAGACGGGGATGCTGCCGGAGAACCCAGTTCTGACCCATTTCCCGAGACTGACCTGGAAGATAGATCTTTCAGAATTGTGGCAACGCTCTCTCTGTGCGTAGGCTGATCTACGCCACGAGTGGGCGTGTTGGCATCAGCATGGTTCGTAGTGATGGTGGGATCTGCGGCGCTGGCAAACGAGGTTGATCGCATCAATCTGGGTGTCGTTGAGTCGGGCTTTTCCGTCGTTTCTGCCTTCTTCTTACCGAATAGGTCGTTCAAGGAAGCCATGGATTTCTTCGCGGAATTGTTCTTGCCCATGCCGTTGGTCTCAACCAAAACCGGCATACTCATGACCCTATCATCCTTCGATAGCTCTGCCGGGGTGTCTGCTCCAGAGCCACCAGTTTCAATCACATCCTCAGGTTCCTCGTCTGGGATCTCGGTGGTTGTCGTAGATGTGGGCTCCGTCTTCCAGATGCCACCACGATATTTCTGATGTCTCGTGTCGAAGAACGGCACGTCGTCCCAGAATGGATATACAATGCTTTCAGCTACCACCTCTCGGATCCTGCTTTCGATCGCCCTCAGAATGAAAGTGTATGTGATTTGCCGGGTACTGACAATGGGTTCGATATCGAGTTCCAGATGGGGCATTTTCTCGAACGTGAACCAGAATCGATTGCTGGGAGGCGGTTTGCACCTGACCAAGAGATGACCCTGCAGTGTTTTGCATGTAACTGCCAGCACCATGTCAACTTCTCGGGCCTTGAAGCGTGTACCTAGATCAATCCGCGCGGTGGCTGCGATTTCGATCCTAAGTCCTCCGGTATAGTCGACGTCGGCCTCGACAGTGCAATCACCATTCACTGTCAGGTCCTTCAGTCTCGGATTTTTGAAGAAGGGCGCGCCCGTGCCCAGGTCAATTTTCCGCAAGCCCAGCTTGGTAATGAAAGTGGGCTTCCTTACCCTCGAAATCTTCTTGGTAAGCTTCTCTCGGATGAACCCTTCCAACTCTGGGGTCTTGTACATGGCCAGGAACACGCGGCCAATCATGGCATTGAGCCATCTTGTCTGCAAATGCTCCTCTGACGAGTGTAATTTCTGTACCAGTAACACAATATGCTCAACGTCGAACAGTTGCGGCCTCGGTGGTTCTTCCGTGCTGCTTTTCTCTTGGTTCTTCAGAATCGCATCGTAGAAATCCTCCTTGTCCGACTGGCTCTGCCCAAAGAGAAAGAATGGTGATGAAGTCGCTTTGTCTCCCACTTGGGCCTTTTTCCTCCTCAACCTGATGGCATTTCGCTTGATCCACAGTTCGCCCTCTGGGATTTCTTCCCCGCCTGCATAGACATCGACGTCGTGGTAATCGAGGGAGATGACATAGCGGACTTCCAACTGTTGTATATCATCGTAGAGCATCAGATGTCCGTGCCTAGCTTGATCAGTCAGGCTCCATCCGCCAGACAGGTGCCTCCTGTATTTGTAACCCACCTCAAGACCACATAAAAGACATTATTTGTTTTTCTGACGTTCTTCCCCGCACCATCTTTGTTGGGTTCTATGGTTGGTTTCTGCGACCGATCGAATATGCTGCGGTACATGCTCTGGTAGACGCTGGGCGACTCCTGGACGGCGACGTCGCCCGCAGGAGTCAGCTTGTCCGGCGGTTTGCCAGGGACACCGCCGGGCACATATTCTCTGCATACGGCGAAGTAGCCTGCGGCGACGTCAGAGTCGTGTTTGCGATGGAACTGCTCGGCCAGATCGTCGGTTCCAGTCTTGAATGCAATCTTGTCATCTTCGGGGCGGAGTAGTTGTGCAGGATCGTCGCTGGACTTCGGCTTCTCTGTTTTCACTTCCGGTGGAGGGAGCGTGTAGTAGGCATAGAGGAGGACGAGGACAATCAGAAGCGGCACGAAGGTGAGACCACCGAGGACGTAGACGAAGAGGAACCATTTGAATGGACCCATTTGCTAGGCAGCGCATCGAAGACACGCTGCTCTGGGGGGCGCACAATCAAGCGGGAGCCATGTGGGAAAAAGCGACAAGGAGATCAAGCTGCCACAGCGTGACCAAGCTGTTGCACAGTACACAGTACACTGTAACAACCGCAGTTGGGACGAATGAAATCGCGGTGCAGGGAGTTTGGGAATCTGGTTTGTATGGTTGAGAGTTGCCGCCTCCTCACTATGTACCGCACCCACGACGCCCAGCGAATCGAGTGACGTATTCGCACCATGCAGTTTGAGGTGCCGCCGAGGCTCCGCAAATCACCCAACGGTGTAATATATGTGCTGACCTACATATTATTTGCGAGAGAACCACTTCGACATAGGCATAATCCTATCGGTTCATGAGCTCAGATACATCTTTTGAAATTAACAAAGCATGCGGTACTGCCTGACACCAAAACTATGGAAAAGAACAGGCTAATTGCAGCTGGTCTTGTGACGAGGCTGAACAAGGCTGCCGCACAGATGGGGGGAGGACTCCAGTATTCAGAACATCAATGTGCCTCTTGAAGGATGTGCGCATATATTAGAGGCTAAGCGTCTTATATCGGTCAATAGCATTGATATGCTCTCTTATATTGCTCCTAACGCACTGAACATGGACATATCGTATGGCGATGGGTTGCCCCATTCGAGCAGGGTCCAGTTTTCAAGAATTGAACCCCCCGAGAGCCAGTCCAGATTCTCGGGTTCGGCAATTGAAGACTCCCTGCATTGGTTCTCCCGTAGGACACCACTGTCATCGTCAATTCTAGTTGGTGCGTTCTGCTCAGGTGGAGGACCATGTTGTCTACTGCTCTGAGACGATACATTGTGCCTCGGGTACTCGCTTGACGCAGTCGTGTTACGGTCATCTGCTGATCTCTGAAGCATTCTCCGGACCTGAAATGCCAGGCTTTGGTAGGGGTGCGTCTCCAATAAACCAATGACTGACCTGACCTGTCTCTTTATCCGAGCTTTGTCCAAATAAGTCGGCCACCGATGCGCGAGTTGAAGACCTAAAACTACTTCTGGGCCATCAGGAACTATCCAAAGGAAGAAAAGGAACCGACTTTTGGCCAATACTTACCTACGAATGTTAGCATCAAGGCAGAATACGTAGGTGCCCATCGGAAATGCCATCGGTAGGGCTTCGAGTGTTCTATGAGACGGAGCTGATCAGATATGGTCTGGGCAGTTCGACGAACAACTTCATCCATGGTGGGCAGCATTTGTGTGTTCTTGGTCTTGTGTAATCTACCGAGGATGGTGCAGCAGATCGTGATGGTTGAATAGTTCTTCTGAGTCCGTAGACTGATTCGATTAAGCGAGTCTTCGTCCACATTGTATGCTAAAACATGTCAGCGCGTCCAAACGGGCTTCCTCCGTCCAATACCGTGGAGTGGAGTGGGAATACCTTGGAATCGAGCGTCCCAGTATTGGAACCATTCTTGAGCCTTCTGTTCAAATTCCCGTGGCGCACTCTCAGAAATGGCGGATAGTGATGTGGCATTTTCGATTTGGCACTGAATATCAGCTAGAAGGGCGGGTTAAATAGCTCATTGTGGAATAAACACCATCACTTACTCCGAAGTTGCACAATCTCGATAGTAGCAACGAATCTCATGTCACTGGGATAGGATACAGGAAGATCCAAATAATGCCTCAGTAGCGCCGTGTCAAGTTGACGAATGCGTGGTTTCCTTGCAGTCCCGACCGCAAGCTCGCGCTCAATGTGATATAAGATGAGCCACGTACGGGCTCTGCGACTGCAACTGTGGAAGTGTGCTCGATCGGTTGTCAACGAGTCTGCACTGAGCAACTCGTCAAGGGCATAGTCCAAGCCTAGTTCCAGAGCCATTTCATGGGCAAGTCCAATAGCGAACCAACTCTTCTCCGCGTTTGCTGCAAGTAGTGTCATTGCCTGCACACTCTCGAGCGTGGGGTTCTTGAAGATACTGTCGCATACTTGGCGGCGGGCCTCTTCTAGACAATCTTCTCGCACTGATTTCTGCAGGTCCGTCGTGACTTTGTGCACGATCCCCGATTTTTGTTTTAGGGCGGTAAATAGAATTGCAATCAGGCAAAAAGGCGAACGGGCTCGGATAGAATCGAAGGTATCCACGACAGGATCGAACATGGGAAGATAAGGATTACCCCCTTCAAAATAGCTAAATCAGGAAAAGGTCAATGGCGGCACCTTTCGGAAGGGACACGGACTGCTTACGATGCGAAGAGAAGTCGTGCCTGGGACTCATCCTTGAAGATCTCCAACACGATATCTGATGTTTCAGCAGACGGAGGTGCCAATACTTCCGTCAATGCTGGCGAGGTTTGACCATAATGGGTGCTGCCATCATTGTGGCCCGCTGAACGAAGAGCCCTTTCTGAGTCAGGAGACGCAGAGCCTATGGACTGGACAGCGGTAACAGGAGCATTCAAGTGCTGATAGTGCATGTAGTCAGTCTCAGGCTCTGCTTCGGAACACGGGCGCTCTTGCATGGCTCGGCCATTGCCCTGGACAACAGGAGGGACACTGAACGCCGAAGCTGATGGGGTCTCCATTATGTGATCTTGCTTTTGACTCTGTGTAGGAGTGGAAGACTGCGAGATGATAGGCTGAGTGCCTTCATTTGGAAGCAAGCTGCGGTCATTGAAGGGATGTCTGGACAATCCGGGGGTGCGTAGAGAATTAGAATCATCAACCGGGTTCCCTTTTGCAGCCTGAGAGACAGACTTGAGCTCTTCTCTCAACCTCTGAATCTCATTTTCCAATTCTACCAGTCTAGTAGTGGACAAAAGGTCAGCGTGATACAGCTAGAGCTGGCTGGGGGAATATCGGACTTACTTTCTTTTCTGAGCACCGCTTACGATGCCGGTCGCCGTTGCCTTCCTGTCCTCGAATACACAAGGGAGGCCTGCATTGGTACAACGTGGGCAGGGTGACTCTGGGCTTCCTGTGCATCTCATTTTTTGTCGTCGGCATGTCCGGCACGCTTTGAGCCTGCGCCGAGGGGCTGATTCCATAGTCGACCGTGGTACTGCTTGCGCTGACAATCTAATCCGAAGGCACCGGAGCCCTTGTTTCAAAATGAGATGAAAGACTCAAGGCTGGGAAACAAATTTGTCCCCCGTCCAAACAACGTGATATCGCCCCAAGGTCGAGCTTCCCCCGTAAGGCTTGGACCGGTAAATTAAGATGTCCGGACCATCGACCTCCACCGGGTCCCGGTATTGGTATTTTCCGGTTTTAATACTATCAGATAATGGTCATCCAGCCTCTGTTACCTCCTGTCCTACAACCCGATTTCAGCAGGTTGGCCCCAAAAAGGCCCAGCATGGCAGCTCTTGGCAAGAAGTTCTGTGTTTTGTTTATCGGGGCAGTATGTAGCGTCATTTGTTGCTGGGAGACAAGACTGAGAGCTTTGCATATAGGGAAACATCACTTTCGGCAATGACAACGTTCTTTGGAATCACTCGCTACGGATCGAAGCATACCTGGGAGCGAGACTCGATGTGATTGGAATCATCGATCCTTCTCTGGAACGTGTCAAACAAGTGCTCTCCCAAAAGTCCGCGTCGGCAGCAGCGACATGCTATGCTAATGCAAAACATTTCATCATTCTACAAGAGGCCCAGGAGAAGTTGGCACAGATGAAGATGCACCCAGATCTCATTCTGTTGGCTACACCGCCTCATTTTCGAGGAACCATGCAACATGGTCGCGATCTTGAGGCACAAGTCGTTTCTGCCTTTGGTTCTGCTCCGGCACTATTTGTTGAGAAGCCTGTATCAACTGCCCGACCTCTAGAAGTCTGGCCTGTTGCCAAAATACTTCAACAATCAGGCAATAAGGTCGCAGTCGGCTATATGCTTCGATATCTCAAGGTTGTGCAGAAAGCCATGTCTATTCTCCACGACAACAACGTCAAGGTCATGGCTGTAAATGCTCGATACAGCATGGCTTACTCGAAAGTGAGGAAGACGGACTGGTGGAACAAGGCGAAGCAGTGTGGCCCAATTGTCGAGCAAGCAACGCATTTTTGTGACCTCTGCCGATACCTTGGTGGAGAGGTTGACCTCGCCACCGTCAGAGCTTGCGCACTGGAGCATTATGAGCCTGCTGGGCAGCTCTCTAGCATGATTGTGGACGAGTCGCAAATACCCACTGAGGAACGAATTCCTCGCGTAACTGCGGCATTCTGGTGTGTGCTCCAGTAGAGGAATCTCAACTCTCATGCAGCACCTGGCTGATCAAAAGCAGGAAATATCAAGGCGGAGCGGTTGGATCGCTAATGCACATCGTCGCACTGCATGGTATCCGGTACTCGAACGAGATTGTCGTTGCTGGGGATGGCTTCCAGCTTCGTCTAGTTGATCTCTACAGCGCTCCCACCCTTTACGTGAGGTAAGTTGCCATATTCGGGATTTTGCGGACTGATTTCCAAGCCTGGATCCATGCAGGATCCAGCACTTTGATGAGGCTTGAGAAGATTTCACCACAGCTGACATTGAATTCTTGTAGAACCCCAACCTCGGAACAAGAAGAATCATTTACCTTCGTCAATGACGATCCTTTCTATTCGGAATTTTCAGGCTTGTTAGGTTCTCTCGGTGCTACTCCTTGCCCGGAAGCTGTAAATAGTGCCAGAAGCGAGGGACAGGGCATTGCAGCTACCTCCGATAGAATCCTATCATCATACGAAGATGCATGCAAGACCTACGAGTTCACATGGAGAATTCGAGATGAGAGCGAGAAGTCGAGTCAACAGTTTCGCGAAAAGTAACCGTGTCTCTATCATAGCCCTATCACAGGCTCTGCACACCACATGATATGATTCAGATCTGTTCCAAGCTGAATTTCTGAGCTCCATTTCAACCTTGGTATACTGTCTCGACTCCCAATACAACAAGCCCAGTACAGGCTGTTTTCATCAGCGTATTGTCACAGCGTTGACACGGCGGGATTTTACTGTCAGGACATCGAGAGGCCACACCAAGTAAAGCGTCAGCAGTGTACTCTTCACACCTAAGGGTGCGTCGCGAATCGGAAAGGATGATTTTGGGGAGGGGGGGAGGAGTTGACTATGGTCACAGGCGGCGGGCTGCTGTCAATCCCTGGCCCAGAGCTCACATCAAGGCGCCGCCAGGCGGAGAAAGCAGTCAGAACCGCCTCTGCTTGGAATTTGAGACAGACATGCAGAACCGATGGTAACCGAAAAATGGCATGATCACCCCGTCTTGAACAAACCCATTCTTCCACTTTGTCCAGTATGCCAAAAGAGCTGATGTTGGCGGCGGGATGAATGTAGAAGCCGCCGCAAACATTTCAAACAACACTCTGCCGTCTTTGGAGAAGGAACTAATGGCCGCGCCGTTGTGGAGTTTTCGTTGTGCGATACGGTGAGGCCTGAGACGCAATAAAATACGAGGTAGTAAACTCCGCCTGGCCCGGAGGTTTCTAAAGCGGCACCGGCGGACCGCCTGTGGGCAAATCTAAACCGCCGCTATGTCAAATGTGGAAGTATGCATACTGCCTTGTTTGGCATGCCCCGCAAGGCTGATAAACTGGGGCTGTTCAGCAGTGGATACCCTAGCCCATAACAGCTCTAGTTATATAGTACTCATACTCGTGGACTCGGGCCAAGGAAACCAGGCGATGACAGGACGAAGGAGCTATTCACTTCAGCTATCGTGAGTGCGACACTAACGTGTTGGATTTTTTTTTTCACCAAGACCCGTGCCTGGTACTCAATACGGAGTTCTTCCGACATGGCCAAAATCTCACGCAACCCCGGCCGTTCTACCCCGTGGGGTCTGGCCTATCCATCCGGCTGGAAATTGACAGAACCGGGTTTGATAGTGTAGGTATTCTTGGTTCGAATCAGCCACCAAACATAGCCAACAAACATAAGTGCGCTCTGTGTCCCGTTCTCATGACCATTCTTCATCAAACAATATTCTCCTGGCAACAGAGCGCGTGGGACTTGTTCATCTTTCAGATAGTTGCACTTCAACATGGCCGAGAAGATTCCGTCCGAGAAGGTCGAGCATGCCTCCCACGACGAGGAAGGGCATACCCCATCCACAGGACACATTGCGCTCGAAACGATCAGGGATAATAGCACGGCGAGGTATGGCGATGGCGATAATGGAAGCTGGCTGGTGACCATTCGCTAACTCCATCTACGCAGACTGGTCAATCCACTGGCTGGAATCTCGAAAGACGATCTGATGCACCAGGTCGAGCGCTTTGCCATGGACAAAGACCTCCTCGACGTACTTCCTGTCCTGAAGAAAGGTGCATATGTCGCGCAGGAAGCAGTACCGCTTGAAGAAATCGAAGAGCTCGACGTCGACGAGCTCGAGGCACTCCAACACGAAGTCAAGCACAGGTGGACCCATCCATTCGCCCTCTACGCTACCGTGTTTGTCTGCTCTATCGGGGCGGCAGTACAGTAGGTTCTCCAGGGAAAGCCCAGTACCGGGCAAAAACAAGGCTGACGCAGCAAAAGGGGCTGGGACCAGACGGGGTCGAATGGCGCCAACTTAACGTTTCCGGTCGAGTTTGGCATCGCTTCTGGTTCTAGTAGGGACAACTGGCTGGTCGGTCTAGTGAACGCTGCCCCTTATATCTCCTCTGCTTTCCTGTAAGTTGTGGGAAGCTCCATGACCCAGCAGGATGTACTGACATTGTGAAGCGGATGCTGGCTGTCTGACCCGTTTAATACTCTCCTCGGCCGCCGTGGTGCGACTTTCGTCGCTGCTATCTTCTGCATTTTGACACCAATCGGTGGTGCGCTGTCGCAGAACTGGCATCAACTACTTGTCACAAGGCTTCTGATGGGTTTCGGAATGGGTCTCAAAGGTGATTTTGCCGCAGCCGACTCCGTTGTCCTCATAACATTGCGAGTCTGACTGACTCTCTTCTCTCCGAGTAGCCGCGACGATTCCCATGTACGCTGCCGAGAACTCCCCAGCTGCTATTCGAGGGGCCCTGGTCATGGGCTGGCAGATGTGGACGGCTTTCGGGATATTCCTCGGCTTTGCGGCCAACCTCGCCGTCTACCGAGTTGGGAAAATTGCATGGAGACTTCAGATTGGATCTGCCTTCATCCCTGCAGTGCCACTCGCCCTTCTTGTATACTTCTGTCCAGGTACAGTCACCCATAGGTCGCTCTTCTGGACCACCACTAATAGACGTCGCTAGAGTCTCCCCGTTGGTTGATGAAAAAGAATCGCTACAGGAAAGCGTTCGAGTCGCTCTGCCGTCTGAGGCGCCACAGAATACAAGCTGCACGCGACCTCTACTACGTCCACGCCCAGCTAGTCATTGAATATGAGATGGCGGCTGCGTCGACCTACCTCATCCGGCTGCGTGAGCTCGTCACGGTCCCTCGTATTCGAAGAAGCGGTATAGCAGCCTTGGTCGTGTTCATGGGCCAGCAATTCTGCGGTGAGTTTCCAGTCTCTTACCTAGCTGAGAAAGCTGTCCAAGTTTTATGAGAGGAACGAAGTATCCGATCTTTCGAAGCCGCTGCCTATCCTGAGGCGTCGTCTATCCAAGCAATCCCCGTTTCTGAAGCTGACTTCCTTTACCACAGGGATGAACATCATTGCGTTCTACTCGTCCACTGTCTTTGTTCAAGCCGGCGCCTCCGAACACACAGCGCTGCTGACTTCGTTGGGTTACGGGATCGTTAACTTTGCCTTTGCCATACCGGCAATCTTTCTCATTGATAGGTTTGGTCGAAGGTATGAGTGACACGCCTATCGCGAAATCGGGATTTGGATGATTGACGCTTGGAACCCTAGATCTCTGCTTCTCTCGACATTCCCACACATGGCCTGGACACTCCTTGCCGCAGGTTTCTGCTTCTACATCCCCGAGTCCAACAAGGCACACGTTGGCATGATCGCTCTCTTCGTCTACGCCTTCACCGCTCTCTACTCCGTCGGTCAAGGTATATACCCAACTCCGCCTTCTCTTCTCCTTTCGGTACTTTTGAACCTTATGGTAGGGATCACACTTCTGACTCCTCTTCTGGCCAGGACCGGTCGCTTTTGTGTATTCTGCCGAAGCTTTCCCACTGTCACACAGAGAGATCGGCAACAGCTGGGCGGTTTCGGCGACATTTGCGCTATCCTCGGCTCTGTCGTTGACGTTTCCCCTGATGTTGAGCAACTTCACCGCAACAGGTGCATTTGGATTTTATGCGTAAGGCTCCCATCAGAACCCCCCGCACACACAGTCTCTCACAAAGAAATTTACCTTGCTAATAACGTGGACGACAACGGACGACGACGTCCTTGTAGTGGCATGAACCTGTTTGTCTTCATCTTGATGTTCCTGTTCGTACCCGACACGAGTGGTTACACGCTCGAAGAGCTCGACTACGTCTTTGCGGTGCCGACGAGACGCTTCATCAGCTATCAAATCCGGAAGGTGCGTGACGGCCTCTACATAAAGTGTATCGAACGTTCTTATTTTTGACGTCTGTTGTTAGGTTCTTCCATGGGCGTTACGACGGTACCTTCTCTTCAGGCGCGGAGAGCATTTGGAGCCGCTCTACCAGTTTCAGCGCAGTGGCCGACAAGTCCCTCGGGACGCCACGGCTGAATGAGGTGTCGAGCCAGAGTCAGGAATGCGTGTTGCCGCCTGAGCGCAGTCAAGAAGATTTCTCGCCTCATGAGGAGTACCTGAACGCCGGGAATGGTTACAAAGGGGGAGAAGTGTGTGTCATGGACATTTGTGAGGATGAGAGCGCCTCCTGTTGCTGCAAAATGTCCAAAGGACTGTGTCTCCCATGAATCAGGGGACAGGATAGTTGGGCTAGAGGTCACATGAAGAGATTTCCTGCAACTCCGTATTGTTTTCGGAGGCGAGGAACACAAGATCGCGCAGAGGTTGAGAAGGTTTTGTCTGCGTGTCTATGTATCTGGAATCCATTACTCTGCAGACCATGACCAGTCTCATTGGAGATAGAGGAGACCGGTTTCTTTGTTACCCTCTGCATGGCCAACGGCCAGATGTCTACTTGAAGTGGACATCCTCAAGCTATTGGGCAATGATTTCTTCCTGCATTGACAGAAAGACGATATGATCTCTTTTCCAACAGATCAAACC
>WJFF01000048.1:118923-138056 GCA_011800825.1 Fonsecaea pugnacius | reverse complement strand
GTGCAGGTCCATCGCTCGCCGAGACCAGGCAAAGTTATGAATGACTCGAAACAGTGCTTTTGCGCTTGGATGGCTACTCTTCCTCCTGTCTCAACTTCAGAGTATCGCCGACCTCAATTGTATGTGGCATATCGCGCCGCAGGGGGCATTTCATCGGTAGGATCCGGCCGCCTTCATAGGGGTGAGAGAAGTAAGCTGTTGGTCGATCTGGTTCATGTCGGAAGGGGGCTTTTGGAGTTCTGCGACACCGGCGACGGTAAATCCGAGGACACTGTTGTATCTGAGATCCCTGCTGTCTCCTTGAACTACAGAACAGTTAGTTGCTTCGTTTCGCACGGACGACAGCTCGAATACGGGCGTAGACTCACATATTCCAACGACATGAGCTCCCCAAACACCAGAGTTCTTCTCGAGTCTACACACCATACCTCCACTGCATCCCCAGAAGCCAGGAATATCGCAATACCAATTCTCGGTGAGCTTGCCATCTTTGTACCAAAGCGCACGAGAACTCCCGTTCTGTTTCGCAACGAACCTACCAACCGCAACGCTTCGAGTGTCCGGTATGAACGTATGATCATAATTCTAGAGGACAGGTCAGCATAGAGCGAGTTTGAAGGGCTTGGGCAAAGACTTACAGGTGGCAGATCCCAGAGTGTCCGGGGGATATAGGCATTTCTGACTTCTTGCCCCATAAATTCGCAAGCATCGTTGACGTTTACTGCTTTTGACTTGCGTTTGAGCTGGTCTGATAATGACGTGTCACATGTATCCACTTTCTTCCCCGGATAATAGGCGGTAAAGTAGTTCATGGATAACATGCTGTTGCCGAAAGATAGTGGTTGTAACAGTTCAGGGTTGATGGAGTGCTTCGGGGAGGAAGGGATGTGCTTGTTTTCAGCGGCTTGAGGGTTCAAGACAAAGACGGCAAAATCTGAGGCCCTGCAGACGGTCGACAAGCGAACAGGGTACACAGGTCCAACTTTTGAAGTTAGCAATATGTGACACATTTATCCGCTCATCTGTTGCTTACGATCGTAGTCGATTTCTTCTGATATGCCCGCTGTCGAAACACGTGCTCGCGCCAGACATGGATCGCGCAAACGGTTCACCGTTTCGTCCACGTACGTGTTGGGCAGCACTTGTAGAAAGTGTGCACAAGTCACGGATTTGCCCCCGTGCAGCCAGAATCCTGACATTTCAACTTCCTTTGGGCTGAGTGGGCGGGATTTACCTGAAATGTAGTACACATCGCAGTACAGCTTTCCAGCAGCGAGCGCGAATTGGCCGATGAGTTTTAGAGCCTAGAAAGGTTAGCGCAAGTTCATGATATTTTGCCGTTGCTGAATTGCAGGGCACAAACCGCATCAAGTTCTTGCGGGTCGTCTGCGAGATGCTCCAAATGTCGGTTATATCGTTTACTTCTCAGTCTCAATTTTCCACTATCGAGAACTTCAAAGGTTCGGCGCCATCGTTGCTGGTCTTCATCCCAGCAAGGTCCCCCCATCGAGTCGCTTGCAGGAGGAGAGGGGGACTCTGCATGTCTACCCAAGCCGGGAAAAAGAAGAGGTTTTCGTTCCTCAAGGATGCTATCCAATTCGGCCTGCGAGCCCTCTTCTATTGCGACTCGTCAGTCGTAGATGAGCAAGAAGGACGTACGGCTGAATGAAATACCTGAACCGAAGAATGAATTTTCATTTTCACCACGTGCGGTTTGAACAAAACCGCTCCGCAGCGGTTGCGCACCCGCCATGGTGTACGCTCAGCAGGAGGCACGCGACTCTCACAAGTGGTTTTCCTCCTCTGTCCGCGACTCTTGTGAGTATTGACACTCAGGTCAGGTCTATTTGTCCTCTTCTAGTACCAGAGAGAGGAAGAATAAGAAGAACCAGAAAGTGCAACAGTGAACCACTCTGTGTATTTTCCCTTTCGTCGTTGTGAAAGAGGTGGATAAAAGCGCGACAAGGTTAGCTGAATCTGGGCGTGGAGTGGGCGCCGCTTTTATGACCCACCCGAGCCAAGGACCCGCCAAGCGTAAAGAACAAGTCACCAAGTGACAAGGAAGTCGGCCCTATCAAGTATTTATAGCACCTTCGGTGACACAAAGGGTATTTGGTTCGCAGACACCTGCCCAACCTCCATGTAACACGTTGGCTAGTTTGAGGCAGTTTCACCGTAACACAGACCTCGCTCTGAGAATCTACTTCTTTATACCTGGGCACTTTTCTTCTACAGTGATTACCGTCATGACCTTGATACAATGGTCATATGTGACGAGGTCAAAAGATAGTGTGGAATCCACATGTTCGATTAAACTAACGTAGCTTGCGAATAAACCCTCCACTGAGGTTCTCTAAGCAACGTGTAGCCTGAAAACCCGTCAATTGTCCCATACCAGGTTGGGTATGCTTTAGGTGATCACAGTGCTGCTTCGGAGCTAGTGTGGTCGGTTGGTATAATTGTGGAAGTGGTGGGGGTTTTGATCTTGCAGCCATTGATCGGCGAGTTCCAGGGCTTTGATACTAAACTGGTTCACGTCGAATGCCTCTGCCAAACCCTGCTTTTGCATGACCTCGATGGCCGCCAGAACCCAAGTGACACAATTCTGCACGGGCGTAGAGTTCTTGATAGGGAGTGGTACTTCTTTGAGGATATCTTCGATTCTTTCATTTGTAATGTGCGGAGGCACCTTTCCGATCATTATTCTTCCGAGGAGGCGACCGCTTTGCATCGGATTGACGCTCATCTTGGGACGAAAACGCCAGTCGTGGTTTGGGTTGAGATCCACTCGGGTTATGGGATCAGGCACTGAGGCATCGGTTGCGTCGTAGACGTTTGAATCGTAGCCTTTGGGATTCTTAGGCTGGATGAGGATTCCCCAATGGTAGGCCGCTTGACCCAACTGTTTCCTGTTGTCTCCAAGCGAAAACTCATCACGGTGGTGGATTACCACCATAACTCGCGCCTTGCCGCTCATATTGCTGTATTTCACGGGACTGTGAGGCAAGCGTTATTTGAGGCGTAGCAGCAATATGTGTAGAAGTAAGGCTGGAAGTAGCACCTACGAGCAGGTGTCTTGGCGCTCTTTGCAAGATTGTCGACCGGTGCGGGCTTTAGGCCGTATATGGTATAGTGTCCCAGTGTGGATCGCCGTCTCCAATCTTTAATCCTAGTCACTCACCAACGCCAGGTGGCCTAGATCGCCAAGGAATCATGTGATCTGACACCTCCAGCTTCTTTGTCACGCGTTTCCGAGAATCTGTTGAGTTCATCCACCCTCTCCCCACGCATTCTTCCTCGCACTGTTTTCGCCATGCCCACTCGAGAGAGACTGATATCACTTATAGTCCGTGCTCGACTGTGGCTGGGGAAGAAGCGTTATGGCTTCCTCGGATCGACCGTAATCAGAGTGAGCAAGAACCGAGTTATCAAGGGCCCATGTGAAATGGGAGAGCTTGAAGGCTTGGAATACGTTGCGCAACACACCTCAATACCCGTGCCTAAAGTTTACTACACCTATCGAATTGATGGGAGATTATACATCGAGATGGAATATGTCCGCGGTGACACTCTTCAAGCGTTATGGACTGGCAACGCCTTATCGACCGACGAGAAGCAGGCGTTGGTTGACCAGGTATCTGATTACATCGGGCAACTACGAGGGCTCGACCCACCTCAAAACGGAATAGTTGCCTCGTCAAAACTCGGACAATGTTTCGACGTCCGTCTGGGGTACCGGCCCTTTGGCCCTTTTAGCAGCAATGAAGAATTTCATTCGTTTCTACGAGGTAACATTCCGCTAGAGACTTGTTCGGAAGTCTTCGGCGAAGCTGTCACGCGGTGTCACAGCCGTCAATATCGCACCTGTTTTTCCCACGCCGACATTTGCCCACGCAACCTCATCGTGCACAACAGCAAGCTTGTTGCCGTCATTGATTGGCAGTTTGCCGGATGGTATCCGGAATATTGGGAATATACAAAGGCGCATTATGCATATGCCAACACCGAATGGTGGGCCAGATTTGAGCAAGCTGTTACTCGATATGACGACGAACTAGTTGCAGAACGCACTCTATGGCAACAATTAGATGAGCCTGGAATGTTGTACAACTAGGACCTGCCGGACATTCACTACCATTAGCGGGTAACCGACCGACGAGGACTACCCTCAGATAAGACTCGCTCTAGCAAGGAAATCTTAGACCGTCCTCGATCAGATCGCCGATCGCTCTCAAAGGTCTTCGAGATTCGATACCATCGGCACGGAGATACATAAGCTTTCAGGAGCGGATCACTTGAGGTGCTCGAAACCTGATGGCATTTAACCAGTTAAGGAATCCGGTGACCCTGAAAAGCCGGGTACTCTGGGGATCAACCGTGTTCAGGCGAACCTTGAACTGCTTCGTCCTCGACTATGGCCAGTAATCCAGAGCAAGAATCGCATCGGCTCAAGCAGGGCAGACATCTCCGCAGCCTTTAATGTGACGTGGACTTTGGGACGCCTCGCGCGCTTTGTGCACGATATGTAAAAGACGTTAGACGACCTCTTTTGCTCCGAAATACCTTTTTCGTGCGGCCCAACCACAGATAACTCGCTGCATGCTTCACTTTCAGACTAGACAGCAGATGACGACCGTCCATGATGTCTCCGCTTCGCACAGATCTAGTGCCTCTCGAGGGATGACCGCATGGAGTGGCTAGGAAATGGGATAAAGATTACATTGTTACAGTCAGATGGGCTTTAAAGGTCCCCACCACCTCGGAAGTTCCTACCAGTTTCTTGGTGGAGGCTCCCTTCCAAAGCATTTAAAAGGGGGCCCGAAGCTTTGTGTGCTGGTGTGGACAGCACAGAGTATCGCGCCTCGCGACCTCCTGACTGACTTGGGATGTATAAAAAGGCTGGTGGTCTTAAAGTCAACTACTTTCACAACTACGAGATCTCTCAACCAACTCTGGTCGAGGTGGCAAACCAGTTTGTGCATCACTCAACTCTGAGAGCATGGGTGGGGGACGTTCTCCATGTCCGTACGAGGTTTCTGGAGCTTGAATCTTCATTGACCGACGAGCAGAAAAGCAAAGGTACACCTTCGACTGCACAAATTCACGCCCAGCGGGGGCAAACTCTACACCGGCCTCGAGAGAGCGAAGCAGATGCTCGACTTCTTGCACAACTCGTACTTCGGCCGAAGACCAGCGTGGATCTGAGGCCACGCCGTCGGATGCTGGTATTCTGTAGAATTAGAGATTTTCGTCCCTCGTCCTTGCGCGATGTGCCTAGCTGCAAGGCGAGACTCTCAGTTGACGGGTTCAACAATGACATACTTAGGGTACCGCATGCGCGAGCACCCTCTGGCGTTCTGGAGCTGTCCGATCTGCGAACTCGGGATCCTGACACCCTTGCAACATCCTGTTCCAATGTCAGAGCGATGTCTTACCTTCTTCGGCCTGAACCCAGTCGCCGCGTATGTTGACTGGTAAAATGTGCCCCCGGTAGTGCTAGTAGCATTGCCAATGCGTTCGCCATACTATGATGGCCGAAAGACAGGGAGTAGGACGGCCGAGCACAGGCACCAGGGCAGTTAACAAGTGACAATGTCAATCCCTGAGAATCGGTTCTTGCCGCAACGCGTGTTGTTGAGAGCACCTCCTGCATCTGCACTCACGTACAACCGATATCTTCTACGAGAGGAAATGATCAGAGAATATTTTCTTTACCACAGATACAGGGGAAAACAGCCAGGCGAGATTTACTCGAGAAAGCACCAGTCTGCAAGCCAATGGCTGCGACCCGAATTACTTCTCAAGTAGGACGGCTGGAATCTATCTATCTATATGTATCTCCCTAAGAAACCTCAATCAGTGGCTTATAACTGACTACCTGTTTGATCTCTACTCCTCTCTTCTTTCCCCACAAGCACCGGCTACATCAGTCTTCACCACCGCGTATACCCACCATCAACCAACAAATCCGACCCTGTGACATACGAGCTGGCGTCTGAGAGCAGGAAGACGATGGGCCCGATGTAATCCTCCGGCACGGAGAGGCGCTTCAACATGGTTTCTTCGGTCCACATCTGCTCAAAGTGGCTATTTGACAGGACGCCCGTGGTCATTGGAGTGCGGATGACGCCCGGGCTGACCGAGTTGACTCGGATCGAGGGCGAGGGCCCGTCAGTGTCGTTCGGGCAACCCCATTCCGACGCCAGGTTGCGCGTGAGCTGGTGCACGCCGGCTTTGGAGGCTGCGTACGCCGCGTTCGGTGTGCCCTGCCAGATGATACAGAGGGATGATCAGCCAGAGTTTCCTGTCTCTTTTTATTGTCTTGCCTCTTTCCTTCTTCATGTTCTTCACCTTTTCTTTGTCGTACATGACACGAACGAGATGGTGTGGTATAGCTTCAGGACTCTGTGTTGTGTATATGGTATAGTAAGTAAGAAATATTAACTCACCTTGTTGACCACGTATCCACTCATGCTCGCAATAAAGACAAAACTGGCCGAAAAGCCGTGTTTCTTGACCAAGCGCGCCGCGGCCTGCGCACATATCAGCGCCCCGATCAGGTTGACCTCGATGATCCGTTTGGCGTCCTCGACGGGGAAGCTGATCGAGGGCCCGATCCAGCCGATCGCCGCGCAGTTGACCAGGCCGCGCAGGGGGTATCGAGCGGACGAGACGGCGAGTTCGAAGACGGCGGAGGTGGACTCGAGGTTGGAGATGTCGCATTGGTAGTAGGACGCGGTCGTTCCGCTCTTCTCGGCGGCTCTTTGTAGGTCTTCTAACGAAGATTCGAAAAGGTTAATAAATACACGTTTGGCACGGGCAGGTCAAAGGCAAGTTTACCTCCGTGGAAAGACTTGGGTTCCGCTTCGCGGTCAATGGCAATCACATCGGCCCCGGATTGCAATATCGCCTTGACCACCACGAGGCCCATACCGCCCGTCGCACCGGTCACTGTCGCAAGAGAATTCAGTTTCGCGCCCCATCTCCAGAACAGAAGAAGAGTACACAAATGAACGAGGAGGAATTTCGGCCGCATTTTTGCTCACTGTCTTTATCACATACCAATGATAGTTCTGTGGTCGAGGGCGAAGAGGTCTCTCGCAGACTCGGCTTTCTGACTCGAGTGCCCGTGCACGACTGGTTCGACGACGGGTTCTGAGGAAATCATGGTTCTTCGTCTTCGTGAAGCGGGTAGATTCAGAAAACGAAACGTTGCTTTGGGTATGACGAGAAGATGCTATTCCTTCTTTGCCTGTTCTCCTTAATCACTGCGAAGTGGCGCAGCTGTGCCTGTACCGGGTAGAAGATTTCGAAACTCAACTTACAAGAACACACATAGTCGAACAAACTACTTTTCTCCAGATTTTCGATTTTCGGTCGCTCCGACGCAGTGGCCGTCATGGATCCGAAGGATCATCGGACTGCACTGTAACACTACAGACAGACGCACGCTATAGGCTCGCTGTCTCCTCGATTCTCTCGGGAAGGACTCGGTGGAGACGACTCTCATTCTAAGACTCATGAAGTGTTGGACCTGATGTCTGATCGCATTCGGTTAGTGGCGGAGGGCGGACCGCCGCTAAAAGGCATGGACCCACAGCAGACCTCAGGACGATCTGGTGGGTCTGTAATAGCGGCGGGAACGCCACCTTTCCTCCTCGAGGTGTGCGTAGAGAAAGTACCGAGTAAAGCGCAGACAATCGGCGACCACCGGAATTAGCAGAACGTCAAGTCCGGAGATCGAGTCAAGAAGGAAAAAGCCCAAAGAGAGTAGTTGTACTGAAACAAAAGAGAGCAGGTTTTACGCCGTCCTCCCTGCGCCCGAACTTGTAGACCCACACGGCGTCAACATTGAATACTAAAACCCGTCTCTCTTCGCCCTGAAGGATTGTCTCTGTCGTCCAACCGTCCAGGCCATCCGCTGAGTAGGATACTTCTTACCGGTAGACTCATCATGGCGCCACGGTCGCTCCTCGAGAGACTGGAAGAACTTTGCAACGTCGACGTCGACGATGTCGACACTGCACTCATCAAGAGCTTGCCGTTCACTCCTCACAACCGTACGGTGAACTTGAGACCCCGTGCAAAGGTTCATTTGAGTGCTGATATACTTACCAGAGACCTCGAATCAAGCCGTCATCACGAAGGAGTTGCTGAACCCTGAGAACCAGACGCTCCTAGAAGACCTTGTTGACAAGCATGGTAACGAAGGATGGGAGAAAGTGTATAATAGGGCGGTACGTCCTTCTCCACCACTCCCCAAAACCCTAGACTGCTTGAGTTCTGATGAGATGGCCATGCTATTAGGCTGTTGCCCTCTGTGCCAGGAACGTTCCATTCCTGTCAGGCCGTGTGCTCATTCAGACCTCCCTCCGCTATGTGAACGACCGGACCGCTATAATCAAACAATGTCATGAGTATGCCGAAGCATTCGAGAAGTCTGGAGTGTCAAGAGATCGTGTCGCCATCAAAGTGCCATTTTCTGGAGCTGCAGCATCGGCGGCCTTGGAGCTCAATGCTCAAGGCATTCGCACCCTCGCAACAGCTGTCTTCTCACTGGAACAAGCTATTGCAGCCAGCCAGTCAAATTGTCTGTTCATCAGTCCATACTACAATGGTCAGTAAGATGTATTCAACCTGTGGGCTTTGTATAACCAAATCTTACTGTCGTTCAGAAATCGCAGCACATCTTGATCCGTCGCTACGTCCACAGGTCAAAGATCCAGCTCTCGAGGTACACTTCTGTCACAGGTGCAGTTGAAAAGATCATACACATTGACAAACCATGCAGCATCCCATGTCCGCTCGCGTTATACATATTTTGAAGACATTTGCGCAGGCTTATGTGCAGACTGGCAAGGAGCAACCGATCATGGTCATCGCGAGGTAAGTCGTGCACTAGCAACCGCTGCTCGGGTAGCTGTAGAACTACTGCTAACGCCCCTTGCTGTGACAGCCATTTCAACATTGATGAGATTCTTGCGATGGCCGAATTGGGCTGTCAACACGTCACTATTCAAGGTCCCAACTTGAAGAAGCTCATGGAGACACCTGACACCCTTCCTCCGGTAGTCAAGAAGAAGCCTAAACATCCATACGCTGAATTCGCCGTGGCAGAGCGATTAAAGACATTGGAAACCCTAGACCCGCTCTCCGGACCCGAATGGAACCAAGTGCTAGCGACAATGGACACAGACTTTGTGGTGAACGGTGGAGAAAAGCTTGACCAGTTTATTGCAGAGAATCCGGTACTGAACAGGAGGTTCGGAGATGCTTGCAATTTCTTCCTCGAGGCCGAAGAAAAAGCGAAGGTGGCTATCGAAAAAGTCATGGCGGATAAAGGCTTATAAGAATCGAGATTGGAGTCGAATGCCGCCTGGAGACAACACCCCAAGAAATGGTGTTCTAGTAGTAACACGCATCAGTTCGTCAGTATTATCGAGTCTCCCTGAGGCTGCTTATGTCGACTCGGATCTGTTACTCTTATGATGCACATTCAAAACTTTAGACACCTATGCTTCGCGTGCAGCGAACCAACACCTCGCCAAGAGGAGGTCGTTCCAATGACGATCATTCGAGTAAGGTGGTGGTAATCGGACTTACAAGCCGTTCTGCGGGATACATCCTGATTGCAATTGCAGCTTACCGCGCCCGAAGGTTACGTAGTCGCTGCTTTCTGTGTATAGAACTCACAATTTCAAGGCCACATTCAATGCTCGACCCGGGGAGTGCCCATGGTTTCACAAGCGCAACAGCCGTCTCCAGCAGCTCTGAAATATCTTCAACTGAATCAGCTAGTGCACTGGTCTGGGCAGCGAGCGCGATGATCAGTGCGTAACCTACACAGCTGTGAAATTAAAATTTAGCTAGCCATTCTGCAGAGGTAAGCGCGGAGAACCTTACCACTGTGCTGTGCTAAAAGTGTATGGGGTTCTATTCGACAGAACATGGCCAGCAGTGAGCAAGAATATTCGGCTCGCAGAGAGGCATAGCCGGCAACGCTCAAGAGCCGCGACCGGTATGCTTCCCTCGTGCTCTGCAGCTCGTGAGGCCGCGTAGACCACAAAAGGTCGATAGATGTTGTGTTTGGCAGACCAATACCTCAGGCGCAGAACACAAGCTTGGTCACTGCCCCTTGGTCTGCCCCTAAGATCTGGTTTGATGGCCTCTGGTAATGATTCATACCATGTTTCAAGCTGGCGATCGAGTTCTTCGCAAACTCTTAACAGTGAAGCATCGGGATCAGACGAGAGAATCCCGCCCGAATTTTGCGACCGACCCGCATATAGGGAGAGACTATCCGTGAAGTACATCGTATGATGGATTCGATTCAGCAAGGACCTCGCTGATATGTCGGCCAACGAGTACAGGCTTTCCGGTGCTGTGATATTACTGTATGCAGGAAAGGGCATCCTATCAACCAGCGGTTCGATACCACTTCTGGGTTGATGGAATTCAGCAAGGATATCGCTATTCGATATTTTTCATCAACGCCTTTTTCCTATCCTTAGTTTCGGGGGATAGACGTACCATTCGATTAAGAAGCACGCCCAACTCACTCTAGTCATACCTTCACTGGTGTTCTTGGACAAATGTTCTCTGCGCCTAGAGGATGTCATGGTCAGACTTGCACACCGCGTCAACTAGTCAGGGCGACGGCCAAGCTTACATTTGCTGCACACTTGTTGATGCCATATGTGCAAGCCTCCAGGCCATCAGTGGTTCGACCACATAGCAGAAGTAAAGCGCGCAAAGAATGAGCGCCTGAGACAGAACAAGATCTCCGCTAAACGTCATGGTCCATGTCGGAAATAGTATTCGAAGAGCTCTTCTGACCATCGCGTCACCGCTGTGTTTGGTGCCGGCGGCTTCAATAGGGTCCAAGGCAGTCGCTCCCAATGCAAGGAGAGACAGAATGAGGGCAGAGCGTGGGTCCTCCTGGATTCCTTCGCTTATTATCCTCTTGTATTGTGATTGAAGGTCTTCCAGGTCAAATAAGGGGCGGTACGGATGTACCAGTGTCCAGTATCGCTCAAAACAGGTGTTTGCGAATGGGTTCTCAATCTGAAGAAAGTCTTGTCCTGCCTCATCCGACGCTACATCGTTGTGTTGCAACCACGAAGACTGCGGACGATTCTCCTCGACCAGGAAGAGAAACTCCTCTGGGAAATCGCCCACCAGAGAGCGCATCGACGATAGCGTAAGGAGACTGCTTGTGCTAGTCTGATGACCGAGGGGGATCGTCAGTGGAGGAACTTGCTCGTCCGGTTCTCTGGCGAAGTCGTCTGGCGCATCATTCACTAAACTTGTGGGGCGATCGAGCCTCACATCGTCCTGCTCAGATTGAGTCGTATTTATACAAGATACGTCCTCATAGGCATACGTCGGCGTGGTGGACGACGTGTCGGATGTCTGTGGCGGGTTAGGACGCATAGAGTTGATAATCATTGAGTGTTGCCGTAGAACATCTTCGATAGCAATTAATCGACCCAGGTGACCATCGGTCGGTTCATATCTGTCAACTCTGTACCAACTCAGCATTATGCAGCAATTATAAGGACAGTCAAGGATCCATCACCGTACCTCGGGGAAGTGTTGTCTTGATATACGCACTCTAGGCCTCTATCAGAGCACATTTTGCACGTGGGAGTATTACCATCACATCGTCGTTTTCTGCCGGCCAGTTAGAGCCTGCGAACCCTTGAAGTATCTACTGGGTCAGCGCACCTGTAGCGGCAGTAGGTGCATGCCAGATTTGTCCGTCTTGGAGGGGATGTCATACTGCTGATCGTAGTGGAGAATATAGTACTGGAGAATCTAGAAGCATTCCTGGCAGCTGGTGACGTTCATCAAATGGTATCTCCTGGTCTCATGCCAGTCTGATGATGGGTGCAAGTCGTTGTGAAGGTGGTGAACGATGAAGCCGAGGAAGGCCAGAGACGAGCGTCAAACATGCCAAGGCGCTAGTATGTATTCGGTGCTATACTGAGATATTTGGCACTTGTTAGTGATACATCAAAAGGACTGTAATAGCACCAGCTCGTACACTCCTGACTTGGCCTGATCGTATATAATATACATATCCATTATTTTCATGTCACATCCTGTGGTCTCACCAAACCAATGGGGTATCTCATGCACTTGTCCCTGTCCCTGCCCCCCCTGTATCCAACCAACCCTGTACCCGTGCTATGCTATCCAAGACCAACCAATGCCTCGCTTTGTTTATGAATGTAATAGAGATCACCAATCCATTCGTCCATCCGTGTTATTCTCCAGATCTTCCAAAACAGGGAGAATCTGGGCTTCCTCATTCGCAAGAGCAGTCTTCTGTCTCGTCCTTGAATAGAAGACAGGGCAGTCCTTGCTATCACACCGTATTTCTTCACTCCATCCGAATCCCGAGCAAGAGCGGCATACCTTGGCAAGTTGTGCCGCTTTTCTCTCAACTTTCATCAGTCTCGACCGGAGTGCTAGCATAGTCTGTGGAGACTGCTGGGAGCACTTGTCACACAGCGGGGAAGGAGTGTCCAGTCGCTCACGACAAACAAGACATGTCGACGATTTCATGTATGACTCCATTGTCTTTTGAGCCCTCGCACCGTATTTCCCTTCTGTACCAAGCCCGGCGTCTACTCTCCTGATACGTTGGTATTTTGGCATTTCGTCGTACCATTGGCGGACATTTGCGCCCACCAGATTGAAGATACGTTCAAGAGGTGGGATGATGTTCTTGGAAATGTAATACTCCGCGTCGAGCTCCGAGTGCGCGTCATTGAGTAAGACTTCTGGCGCCACACAACGATCGATCAATCTGGCGCCTGGTCCGCCTGTGACAACCACATAAGGTACACGCTCCCCATATTGCGGCTCAAGCCTCGGATCCTCCACCATTTTCCGAGCACTGATGAGTGCGCCAGGAGGTGGAGGCTGCTTGTCACTGTAAGTCCCCAGCTTGACCTCTCGAGCGAAACAGAAGTCCTGGATGGAAATCCTGCCTTGCATGATTTTGGCGCATTGCGACTGGAAAAAGGCTTTGACCTGACTTAAGTCAGAGGTGCGGAATAGCAGCTTCAATGCCGTCTCCTCGATCTTCTGCTCGGCTGGAGTGCCGTCTCGACGGACAGTTTCGATTCCTTTGGCATCAAAGTCTGGTACAGTCTGGTTGCGACTTTCGTACTTGAACCCCACATATCTTTTCTTCGCAAGTAGAACGCACGGATGATAGACTTTCTCGAACTTCAACTTGACCGGTCTAGGATTCATCTTCGTAATTGTGTCGGCAATTTCTTCCCCAATGTCAAAGGCTTGCTCTCTTGTTCGGCCTTTGAGGTAGACAAAGAGACTGTCGGTATCGCCGTAGACCACTTCCGCTCCCCAGCGCTCGACTGAGTGGATTAGAGCAATGGCCTTCTCGAGCGTTTCGCGGCCAGTCTGTACAATGCTGTCCGCGATCTCTGAGCACGGCATCCTTCCGGAAAAGGATGCTGAGGTATAGCCGTAGGTGACATTGGCGATAAGCTTGAGGGCAAGTTGTCTGTTATTCAACAACCTCTGCAACGTCTTGTCATCCTTGTCGACTTTCATCCCGCTCTTGACCATGACGCGGGTTTCGAGAATCTCGCTCAACATCTTTGCCAGCAGGGACTTTCGAATTTCAGGTTTGGCATACATAATCCCGTTTGGTGCGATATTGATATAATCCTTAAGTAGCTCTAGCAATCTGGGTTCCCGGCAGTAATTTGTGAATCCCATTTTGTTCGCGCCTCGCCAGCCGACGACTCGGCCGAGGAAGGTCGAGTAGCAATAGTTGTAGGCTATCATAACGCTGGGGTAAAGGGACTGGAAGTCGAGAACCAGAAGTGGGCTGGTATAGAAGTCACTTTGAGGCTCCATTACCAGCGGTAAGCATTCCAATGCATTTTGACCCCCGACTTGCCTGCGACTCGGTGAGACCAAGATGAAGTTCTCTGGTTTAGCTATGCGAAACATCAAAGACTCTACCTTGAATTGTGAACCACGCGAGATGACTGAAAACCAGTCGACCCCCAACAGCCGGGCCTGTTCGCTTGTTCTCGGGATCAGCTCATTGGCTTCGAGGAGTTCGATGTCGAGTTTTGTCCTCGAAGTGAAGTACTCGATGACTTTGGCCTGGTCGCGAGGATTCTTGCTGTTGTACCACCTCGTCAAATCAGCAAAGCTATAATGAGGTATTCTTTGATGTAGTAAGTGGTACACGACGTTCTCCATGGTGTAGCCAAGTAAGTTCAATTCGCCGCGCATGGCACGCCAGATGTTGACTGTATGTCGACCGGTGACACGAACTGTCGAGGTGTGGTTGAAACCCCAGCGGTCGTCTTCCTTGCCAAACCTTCCATGAGATTGGGATTTCATCCTGGACAGCTCATCGCAATAGTTCAGATCGTACTTGACACGTGCTCGCTCAATGAGATAACCCCAGGAGCTATTGTGCACTTCGTAGCCGGTGAGAACATCGGGATCATAGTGCCTCACAATATCGACAAATCTCGTAAGGACATCCAATTCAGTAGGCTCTTCCTCAACGTGATAAGGGACGTTGCGAGCAATTCTTTTGGCAGCCTGCCTATCACCAGCAACAGCAAGAATTCCGACGTGAAGCCCATCCATTTTTGCATTGTTGTCAATACCATCATCGTCATCATCAGTCTGCGCACACCAGAATATACAAGCAATGGCATCTTCATCCGGATTGGGAGCCAGAGCACCTCGAGTGTTGACATGAACTTCTAGGCTCATCACATTCATATACTGCGTCTCATGGTGAACGCTCGTACTGGGCTGCTTCTGAGAATATTTGAAGCCGTGAGCATTCTTCTGCGTCGGACCATCAATCTGCGAAAGAGCCGCACCACGCGTCCGAAGCTTACCAGACCCTTTGTTGTCAATATGCGCCTGGGTTTCTTCTTGCAGCCACGAGAGAACGTCGACTTTTCGAGGCGGTGTCGCAGCAACAATCCACTCAGAAATAGTGCATCGTTTGCGTCTCTGATTGTCGCGAATTCTTTCAGCAGCAAAATCTAGCAACGAAGGAGGCTTCCGACCGAATGTCGCCGCGGACTTTCCGGAAGCATCAAAGTCTGGTAGATAGGGCACCGTTGCACTCTCAAGTTTGAATTCGCGACCAGCGTATTCCCTTGATTGGCCAGGGACGTCTTCCTCGTGGCTGTAGTATGCTTCTTGATAAATCACATCGGGCAAACCATTCTCCCACATAGTTGACTCGATCTGTTTGAAGCTTGGTGGGCGAGGTTTGTACAGCTGCACACTATTCCCTGCCTGCCATGCTGGGAAGCCTTGGAGTCTGATATCGAGTGAACCAGACGGCCTGATACATGCACCTTCGGTGGGAGGCAGTGGGGTCTGCTCTGAGTTGGCAAACGTGGACTTTGCAGGTGTCTTCAGCCTCGCAGGGGAGATTGAGGGCTCAAACGTTGACGACTTTGAGGAGTTTTGCGAAGCCGCGCTTTTCTGGCTAAGCCGAAGTATAGTAGCAGGATCCGTGGGATCTTTCACCGTGGCAAAAGACAGTGTCGAGCGCCGCGAGAGACTTGCAGAGATCGGCCCATCTACAGCCGCGCTCTTTGATGAGCGGTGTTGGCGTGTAAGTGACACGCGGTCGAGGGTAGCTTGAGGCAACGGGATGTTTCGCATCTCTTCCTCTGTCGGCTCCGCACCTGGTTCAGCATCACTGATCTCGTTCGAGAAGTCTGGGTCTTCATCCGACTCCCAGTATCCAACATCGGGCAAGATATTCTCACCATCAACTAAGTGTTTGTGTTTCTTCCTTGGTTTGAATGTTGGGACTTCTTCGAAGCGTGCTCTCTTGGTGCCATTTGTAACTCCAGCACCCTCGATCAGATATTCTTGTGGTACGGCAAATGCGTCATCTTCAAAGTGTTGCGCATCACCTGCAGGGCGAATGCCGTACCTCTCGTATTCAGAGGAGCTGATCGGACTTGAGACTTGCTTGTCAGCAGCCCTGGGTTTGATATCGTTGTAGCCGTTTGTTTGTGGTGACCGGACAGAAAAATTCCCCTCTGAGTCATCTACCTCCACGTTAGAGCCTGTATAGTCACTAAACTCTTCCGATCGAGCTTGACCACTAATAGGTCGAGAGTGATCCTCTTGCAAGGCGTTATTGCCATTCGAATCGTCATCCAGACTTCTCAGGTGGAGCATCTGGATTCTGTGTGGGTACAAATCGTCGACGCTCTCTAATGCTGTACGAATAGTGTCTTCGAGGGATGTGGGCTTCACAAAGGTGTCAAAAGACACGTCTCGCTTGTCACTCTTTTCAAACTCTTCAGCTGCAAGCTCGGCCGCTTTCCGACGGAATTCTTGTTCGTGAATCCAACCCCCCTCAGCCGTGTTCCTCGGATCCGCTGACATTGACACCAGAACCTCTGGAGGGAAGGGGCTGCTATTCGGGTCCTTAAGTCCCATCCTCAACTTCCTGCGTCTAGTCTCATCCTTCCACAGCCCGGCCATGCTTTGCACCAACTTAGCATCTATCGGAATAGGATGGAGGCGCTCGATAAAGTCATGATGAAGTGTGCGAGCGTGGACGTCATTGCGATTTAGAATGTCCTCGACATGCACATCCACCTCGAGCGCACAATGGCTCTGCTTGGTCAGTTGCGCATCGTCGAAGATCGCGTCGGAGGGAATTGAAAGATCGTGCCATTGGTGCAATGGGTTGGTCAAGTCGGCGTATCTCGGAACCGGTGCGCGGAACCTGACTTTCTCGCAGTCGATATAGCCACAGCCGTAGAGGTTGTAGTCGCACATCCATTGCGCTATGTATTGCATATGACTCTCGTATGGCTGTAACACTCTCTTCATAACGGCCCCTTCCCGCAACAGATCGGCCAGCCTCGTCATGTGCAGCGGGTTCAACAAGTATATCTTGAGGTAGTACTTGTATCCGACGTGGAAGCCATAGAACGGAATTCCCTTAACAAGGGAGATATGTGCAACATATCGATGCTTCCCTTCGTAGATATTCTTGCGGTAGCTCACGGCCAGAGCGTGGTCGATGGAGAGTTGGAGGGTACGAATAGCCACGTCAACATCGTCGGGGACCAGGCTGCCGCTGTACTCGATGTAGGTATATTGCAGAGCACCGTGGATGTGCATCAACACCTTCTGCCCGGTCGGGGTGGCGCCAAAGACGCGAATGACCGAAATTCGAGGCCTGTCATTGTGACCTGTGCTGCCAACACCGAGAGGCACTGGAGGATCTAAGCCGTCAATCGGGACAGCTTGGTAGTGATCCACGCAGTTAAGGCGGACTCGGAAGGTATCCATGAGAGTAATGAGGTAATCGACGCGTCCTACTCATGTTGGCGCTGCTTTGTCGCGTATTATGTGGTAGATGATATGATCCCAGAGCATTATAATGATGGGCTTCCGTATCGAAAATATCCAAAAGAGGCCTCACTGAGACATGTATTGAGGGTGGAAGGAATTCAATGTTTACAGAGTGGGGGACTATTGACAATGCGGCGGCGCGGAATGGCCGAGGCTGCGATTCAGCCTTGTCATTCTGACTTTTCGCCCGCTTGTCCCTCAATCTTCGCAACCATCCTCTTACCCTGGACACCTCGCATCGTCAATGTCAACATCGACTTCACCTCGCGTCGACTACGAACCCTAACATCTGTCTCCTTGTCCCCGCGAGAATGGCACAGCAGAACAAAAAGGCCTCTGGCCCAGACCAGACTCGCAACGAATACATCCCCTCCTTCATCTCGAAGCGACCGTTCTGGGCTGAGACCACCCATTCAGACGCCGACTATCTCGAACATCAGCGATTACAATCCGCTCCCAAAGACACCCTCGACAAGGCAAAATGGTACGACCGAGGCAAGAAGCAAGGCCCGGCGGCCACGAAATTCCGCAAAGGCGCATGTGAGAATTGCGGCGCCATGACGCACAAGACAAAAGAATGCTTAAGCCGGCCGAGGAAACAAGGTGCGAGGTGGACAGGCAAAGATATTCAAGCAGACGAGGTCGTCGAGGACGTACAATTAGGATGGGATGCTAAAAGAGACCGTTGGAACGGGTACGACAGTCGAGAGTACAGCGCCGTGGTCAAGGAATACGAAGAGCTAGAAGCTATCAAGCGTACAGCTGCGGGCCAAAAGGAAGACAGCAACGACTCTGGTACCCCCGATCTCTCCGACACCCGGTATGGCGAAGAAACAGATATGGGCCGCTCTCAACCGACCTCAACACGCCAGCTCCGCCTGCGTGAAGACACAGCAAACTACTTGAAAAACCTCGACCTCGACTCCGCGCGCTACGATCCAAAGACACGCTCCATGGACAAATCCGCCGCCCAGGTAACAGACGACGCCGATGCAGACGAAGGGTTCATCCGCCCAGCAGCCACGAACGACGACGCCTCGGAGTTCGAGCGGGCGCAACGCTACGCATGGGAGACGCAGGAACACAACGCGAACCCATCCCAGACGAAGAAACTCCACTTACAAGCCAACCCGACGGAGGGCGAATTCTTGCGCAAGAAACAAACCCAGGAGGCGGCCGAAAAGAAAGCGGCCGCCCGGAGAGCTCTGCTCGAGAAATACGGGGGCGATGAATATCTCTTGACAGAGAACAACGAGCAACAACAACACCCATCGAAACGAATCAAACACCAGAACGTCGTCGCCAACGAACGATACGTCGAGTACGACGAATCGGGACACATCAAGGGCTCGGAACGCACGGTCGTGCGCTCAAAGTACCCGGAAGACATCTTCCAGAACAACCACACGTCGGTATGGGGATCGTGGTGGAAGGACTTCAAGTGGGGTTACGCATGCTGCCACTCTACGGTGAAAAACAGCTATTGCACGGGAGAAGAGGGCCGGCGGGCGTGGGAAGCGAGTGAAGGAATGAGGACGGGCCAGTCGCTTTTACAGATTGAAAATGGCGATGGCACTGACAAAGACGGCAATGCGAGGGCCGAGCAGAGAGCAGGCACAACGACCGCCGCAACAGAACCCATCCAGAGCGAAAAGCACCTATCAACTCACCCTGCGCAAAACGGGGAAGAAGACACGACACGAGAGCGCAACCACGCGGAT